>CM053027.1:245406401-245427347 GCA_028564925.1 Lithobates sylvaticus
AACGTTAAAGGATTAAATACTCCTGAAAAACGAAAAATGTTGTTGAATGAACTTAAGCGCCTAAAAACAGATGTGGGGATGGTGCAAGAAACGCATCTGAAAGCAGGGGCCTCTTTATATCTTCAAAATAGACATTTTCCCAATGTGTATCATGCATGTAATCAAAAATCTAAAACAAAAGGAGTTGCTATTTTAATTTCTAACAGAATTGCTTGGTCACTTCTGGAGAAACGTCAGGACGAAGGAGGAAGATATATCTTTCTTAAGGGGATTATAGGATCAGTAAAAGTGACTCTAGCTACTATATATGCCCCGAACTTACACCAAGATAGCTTTCTGAAAAAGACTTTGTCTAAACTAATGGAATTCAAGGATGGAATTTTAATAACAGGGGGTGACTTTAATATTCCTCTTGATCCCAAATTAGATACTTCTAAGGGAACCTCCTCAATAGCGACCGGAATAAGAAAAAATATAACCAGAAAGCTTGTAGAATGCCAATTAGTAGATGCTTGGAGGGCCTTTCATGCTGAAGAGAAGGACTTTACTTTCTTTTCTAACCCACATCACCTATATTCGAGAATTGATCTTTTTTTAATACCACAGCAAATACTTTCGAAGGTCCAGGACACTCAAATAGGGAATATTACCTGGTCAGATCACGCCCCAATCACAATAAGGATAGACCTGACAGGAGGGATTCAAAAAATGGAATGGAGATGGCGACTAAATGAAAGCCTGTTACAGTGCCCCGAGATTCGAGATGATCTAACTACAGAAATCAATTCATATTTCCAAACAAATGATGACGGGGAGATGGATATGGGAATAGTCTGGGAGGCTCATAAAGCGGTAATTAGGGGAATTTTAATCAAGCATGGCACTCGAGTGAAGAGAGCCAGGGAGGAGAGGATGAGGTGGTTACTGGAGAAGATACAGGAAATGGAGAAAAAACACAAAAAGACATTGGAAAGGGAAACCGGAATTGACCTAGCAGACCTGAGAAGACAACTATCAGATCTTCTCAGGTATAAAGCCAGGGCTACCCTCCAATATGGAAAGAGCGTAATATATCATTCAGGAGATAAATGCGGAAGAGTCTTAGCTAAAAAATTAAAAGAACAACAGAAGAGGTCATATATACCTTACATCAAAACTGAAGGAGGTCAAAAAACTTATATGCCTAAAGATATTGTAAAGGAATTTAGAGAATTTTATAGGACACTATATAACCTACCAATCACCTCCGCATCCCCTCAGTCGATGGAAGAATATCTGACCTCCTCTCAAATAACTAGACTGTCATCTTCAGCTCGTTCGGAGATGGAGATGCCAATCACAATAGAGGAAGTGAGACTAGCCATAAAGTCGATGAAAGGTGGGAAGGCACCTGGCCCAGACGGGTTTTCCTTGCAATATTTTAAAAGTTTCCTCCCTGTATTAAGTCCATACTTAGCTAAAACATTTAATATTTGGGGCCATACATCAACCCCACCAGTAGAGGCGTTGAAGGCACATATTGTAGTAATACCTAAAGAAGGGAAGGACCAATCAGTGTGCAGTAGTTTCCGTCCAATATCCCTATTAAATATAGACATGAAAATTTTCACAAAGATACTGGCATCCCGCATACAACCGTACTTGACTCAGTTAATACATTTGGACCAAGTGGGGTTTGTCCCCACACGAGAAGCTAGAGATAGCACTATAAAAGTGTTAAATTTGCTCCAATATGTAAACCAGAATGGGATGTCAAGTGTCTTCGTGAACACAGATGCCGAAAAGGCTTTTGATAGGGTTAATTGGACCTTTATGAGGGGAGTACTAAAACACATGGATTTCGGAGATAGAATGCTACACTGGATTGAAGGGATATACTCTACACCACAAGCCTTGGTTAAGGCTAACGGAGTTCATTCAGAGTACTTCTCTATATCAAATGGGACGCGCCAGGGCTGCCCTTTATCGCCTCTATTATTTGTTCTGACTTTGGAGCCTTTGTTAAATAAAATCCGTCAAAATCCCGATATTAGTGGTATTTGCATTGGAAAACAAGAATATAAAGCCTCCGCATATGCGGACGATCTACTTTTCTCAATTACAAATCCACAGATATCACTTCCAAACCTTATAAAGGAGGTGGAAGAATACGGTGCCCAGTCGAATTTTAAGATAAATTACAGCAAGTCGGAGGCGATGTGGGTGTCCATGGAGCGCCCCATATGTAAGAATTTAGTGGATAGTTTTAAGTTTAGATGGACATCGAGCGCACTAAAATATCTTGGAATTTATATTCCACCGAAGTTAAAAGACATCTATGCTTTAAATTACCCCCCTTTAATTAAAGAAGTAACAGTATTACTGGAAAAATGGAGTAAAGCAAGACATTCCTGGTTTGGGAGAAGTAATATTTTAAAAATGAATATTATACCAAAGTTCCTGTATCTTTTCCAGGCCTTGCCTGTGTCTGTCCCTCTGGCCTTCTTTAACCGAGCTAGATGTGTCTTTACAAAATTTATTTGGGCAAGCAGACGCCCAAGGATAAACAGAAAACTGCTCACTTTATCGAAAACGGCAGGAGGAATAGCAGCGCCAGACCTATATAAATACTACCTAGCGTCCCAACTGGGTAGGATAATAGATTGGAACCGACATGAAGGGAGTAAACTGTGGATCAATATTGAGCAACATGTTAGTAAGATCCCACTTAATAGGGCAATATGGTGCTGCGCTGCTATCCCTCCTGCAGTAAAGACACACCCCTTGATAGGACCCACACTTTTGACGGGAGAAAAGTTTATCCAGAATTCTAAACCCTCTTCAATAAAATCCCCCCTGTTTCCCATTTTGGGGAACCCGGACTTTCCTCCGGGTCTTGAGCCAGGGGTCTTCAAAAAAATGATAGATAGAGGTATTTTCCAAGCATCGCATTTCTTTAATCTTAATAATTGGCCAACATTAGATTTATTAATGAATATGGGTGGTCAGTTTAAATTACCTTTTTGGCAAGCACGACAGATTAGACACTTCCTGGAATCCATAGGGCCCCAGGAAAGCTATAACCGACCAAGAACAAAATTTGAGAGATACTGTGAGGAGAAAGGGTCTTTCCCCCACGGAGTCTCTAAGTTATACGCAATGTTGACCGCCCCTCCAGAACACTTTAAGATGTTAAGCCTGGGAAAGTGGGAGAGAGATCTGGAACAAATTTTCACAATAGATCAACAACAGAATATAATATATCTAACCTTAAATTCCTCCAGATGTACTAAGATTCAGGAATTGAATTATAAAATTCTAACGCGATGGTATTATACACCCTCCCTAATGAACAAATTCTCCCAAACGACATCGGATAGGTGCTGGAGGGGCTGTCAAGAAAGAGGTACTATTGTACATATTTTTTGGACTTGCCCAATAATTAAAATTTTCTGGCAGGAAGTTCAGAGAATCATGCAACGATTCACGGATTATCGGATACCATGGGACCCGGCATTCTATCTCTTACAGTCCTCACAAATCCCACGGGAGAGATATAAAAACTCACTCTTGTGCCACATGGTAAATGCTGCTAAAAGTTGTATAACGGCACGCTGGAAGGATCCAGCTGCACCGCAGATTTCCATGTGGCTTAACAAGGTGAGAAACATAGGGATAATGGAAAATATGATTCCTACATCTATGACTAAAAAAGAACAAATATCTCAAACATGGGCCCCATGGGAGTCATTTCTGCAAACTGAGGAAGGTAAGAGACAGATCGGAGAGGAAAGTTGGGAGTAACTCGAATACAACTAGTAAAATAAGTAGAAATGAGGTATATATAAAACAGCCATCAACGTGAGGGGAGAGAGGGGAGGAGGGGGTGGGAATCTTTTTTTTTTTTTTGTTTTGTTTAGTTAAGTTAGGGAGTAGTTAATCTGGGAAGTCTGGGGAGGGGGAGGGAAAAATAAAATAAACAGGTCTATGGATTTAGAATATAGAAAGGCAGAGGCAGATATGCAACATGAAGATAATGCGATGCAATATGTAAAGGCTATGCCGTATCTTTTTATTTTATGTTTAAACAGTATATCTATGTAGTCCTGTAAAGAAATAAAGAATAAAAAAAAAAAAAAAAAAAAGAAGCTGATTGGCTACTATGCACAGCTGTACCAGATTTAGCTCTCTCCGGTTTTAGTAAATCAACCCCATTGTCATGGGGTGGGTGTTTTTATTTATTTTGCATTTTTTTGAGGAACGAATAATAATAGTACTAATGTACCTCATACTCTCTTCTCTTGAGGGGACCGATATCTAGAGACCCCCTTATTTTAAAGGGAGCCTTCAGATTCCAGTAATCTTCCACTCTGCTGTTGTAAACAAATTTATATATCCGATTAGGAGCAAAAAAATTACCAATTGATCCTGCTAGAAATGTTGCCAGCCAATTCCTGTACACTCTGTCTCTATTGCGCTCTAATGGGTTAGCATTAGTTCAAGCTCACTCTGTAATTTACAGAACACATCCACCCTATTCTTATGGAGACGAGGAGAGGAAAAAGTGTCTTGTGGTCCTATAACCCTACCTAGGATGGCAATACTTTTTGTACATAGATACAGCACAATGAGTGAGTGTTGTTAGTATATGAATGCGAGTTGGGGATCTTGGATTGTGGGCTTGTTGAGGGTAGGGACCAATGTGAGTGTGCGATTATGTATGGAGCCCTGTGTAAATTGATGGCGCTATATGGGTACCTTAAATAAAATAATAATAGAATAGATGAGCATCTTAATGAGACACAACGTATAGGGATAGGGACAATTGTAGACATGCACCCACACTCAGGTTGAACTGGATGGACTGGTATCTTTATTCAACCTTACTAACTATGTAAATATGTAACTATGTTGTCATTCAAGGACCCAAAGTGTGTTACTGGCAGAATCACCATGTGGAAATAAAAGGAAAACTGCCTGAAAAACATAAATGTAATGCAAGCAATGCAATCTAAGAACTCTCATGACAGCTTCATCTACTATAAATACCAGAATGCAAGCCCTATGAAAATAAAGGTGATTTAACATTATTCATTAGAACGATAAACCTAGTTCAAGAACCACTATTTTTCTATGCTAGGGTGGCAGCCAGGTATAAACAAATCTGTCCATGTTCGATTTATTGCCAGTTTCACAACATTTTGGAAAATTTTAACTTTTCCCAAACCCCATTGAAGACTAGGGGGGCAAATCATGATATTCAATTCATTCTTTTTATGGGGCTAATAAACAAACTATTGTCAAAAAAAGGTCTGAAACCAAACAAAAGCAGCCCTGCACTAGGTTCTATTATGTAGTGACAAAATGAAAAAGAGATATACACAAAGGGAATGATGCACTCATATATTTTTTTTTAATACGGAACCCACACACATCATCTAAATAGTGTTGTGCTTTCCCTGTAAATGCATGTAGTGCTAACTGTGCACAGCAAAAATAAATATTGCACAACATATAACACCATCATGAAAAATTGCACACTGCTTGAAAACAATACATAACTATTTCATGTGAAAAATGGTGCAAAAAATGTGAAAATTAAAATAAGACCAACACAGAATCAGTAGTTAGGTGCTAAGAGAGAATAGACTCATTGTGACCACGTCTGTGCTCCCCACCACACATAATTTGTGTCTCTTAATAGAAGCTTAAAACCTCAAAAATAAAGGTCAAATATGCATCAGGGTTATCATAAAGATCCAATGTACCAGGTCAACTGTATGAATAAATGTAATACTTCCTCAGTCTGATGGTGTATGCACCATAATGAAGGAGAGAACAGAGCACAGTGTAAACCTGCATAAATTATTTATTAAAACAGGTTTTACAATGGATATTCACATTAAGAATCAAGTATATACTGTATAGAACTCAGGCTCACAACGTCACCTGACCAAGTGATATACAGAAAGAAGTATAGTTAGATCTATGGAACTCTGAACACAGAGGCATAGAAAAGGGTGTGTAATTTACCACAGTAAAGAACTGTAAAGCAATGTATAGCAATCACATTTACACACATTACACAGATTTGTCATCTTTCCCTAACCAGTCCCAACACACACCTATGATATGGCTACCTTAAGCCCAACCTTTTATAGTAAAGAGCCTGGCTTGTCAATTCTTTTCGATTATGAATTCCCTGGGAACAATCTGACCAGAGACAAGAATTATGTGGTGCTCTATGTGTATTTTTGGCCATAAATTTAGTTTCATAACACATAACCTAACATCTCCCCTTCCCTGAGGATCCTACACTGACAAACCGTAAAGGATCGGATCACATTCAAGACCATCTGCCTGACCCACAAATGCACAAAAGGAAACGCTCCTCAATACTTATGTGAAAAAATAAAACACTACACCAATCACAACCTCCGATCAACTAACCAAAACCTCCTCCTCATCCCCAAGTCCCGTTACAAATCAAGGGGACAACAAAGATTTGCAGTCCAAGGACCACGGCTATGGAACGCTCTACCCACAAACATCCGCATGGAAGACAACCATTGGGCCTTCAGGAAAAAACTCAAGACCCACCTCTTTTAAGAAGGAAGTCAACGCAGGTCGGATCAAGTGCCTTGAGACGATTCAGTTCACATTTGTAGCGCTATACAAGTCATTTATTCATTCACTGAGATCCACATTGAACCCCAGGTGGCTTCTAACCATAAACTTGTCCATAGTGGCAACCCAGCAACCCTGTTGTTGAGTCAGTGCTTCTGTGGATACTATCAAACCTACAGTATGTTATTAAAATAACTGTATTTCTCAATAATGAGGGATAGATTAGAGTGCTGTATATTTTTTTTATGGCACAATATATTAAAATCAAAAGGGAAAAATTATTAGAATGTAATGCAACTGACAATGTGGAAGAATATCTCCATGAACTAAAAGGAGCTGTTGGAATACACCACTAAGTTTAGGCTGGTTTCACACCGGAGCGGTGCGGGTGGCAGGGGTAAAGCAGCTCTATATTTAGCGCTGCTTTACCGTCGTTTTACCCGCGGTATGCGGCGGCTAGCGGGGTGGTTTTAACCCCCGCTAGCGGCCGAAAAAGGGTTAAACCCCCCGCAAAGCGCCGCTGCAGCGGCGCTTTGCCAGCGGTATTACCGCGGTATCCCCGCGGTGTCCCATTGATTTCAATGGGTAAGAGCGGTATAGGAGCAGTGAATACACTGCTCCTTCACCGCTCCAAAGATGCTGCTAGCAGGACTTTTTTTACCGTCCTGCTAGCGCACCGCTCCAGTGTGAAAGCCCTCAGGGCTTTCACACTGGAGACACAACAGCAGCTGTTTCAGGTCGGTTTGCAGGCGCCATAGCGCCTGCAAACCGCCCCAGTGTGAAACCAGCCTTAGAGAACCTTGTCGTGCTGCTTTAAAGCAGAAGTTTTACTTTGATAAGTTTTAAATGGCTAACAAGTTTGCTTTTCTGGGTAGCCTTTCCTCTGTGGAAATGCATGCTCTCATTTTATTTTTTTTTGTCACAGACTAAAACCTCATACACACGATCAGATTGTTGGCCAACAAAGCCGTAGATTTTTGTCTGAAGGGCATTGGCCCAAACTTGTCTTGCATACACACGGCACACAATTGTTGGCCAACAATCTCGAACGTAGTGACATACTACATGGTTTTTCGGCTCTTTTGTGCCACCCTTTGGGCTCCTTCTGCTAATTTTGTGTTAGTAGAAGCTTGGTGAGTGTTGATTCGTGCTTTTCATTATGTGCTTTTCATTTTGTGCTTTTCATTTCGTTTCTGAATGGCCGTTCGTCAACCAGACATGTTGCGGAATCGGAGGAGATAACGTGTTATTTATTATTGGCCTTGGAGTTATTGCTTTGACATTATTTTTTTGGTTGAATAATGATATGACTTGGTATATTTTCTATATTTTTGGATGAATAGAATGCACTTTTTGGTTAAGTCCTATTGGCGGATAGCATGTCTAATTTTATTTTTATTTTTTTAATGCACAATAAAAAAATTGTGTAGAATAATACTTGGCTATGTATTTTACTTCAAATGACAGTTTGGCAGTAGGCAGTTACATTTAAAAAAATACAATGTAAAATTAACAAGGGACACCAACATAGTTGTATCTTTGATCTTAAAAACTACGGGATAATGGTGTTATGGTAACTTGCCCAAAATAATAATAATAATATTATTCTTGATATCACTAGAAAAAAAAAAAAAACCTTTGGAAATTTGTTTGCAATAACTCCATCAGTATCACCAGCAAAGCAGCTTCATTATTATCCCATTAAAGAAGAAGAGAATTGTGCGCTGCATTTGGAGATTTCATAATTTGCCACGTCACAAATGTTAATTCTACATTACGAACGCTAGTTTACAAGACCGACCAATTCTGGCTCGTCCTTGCTTCCGAGCATGCGTGCTTGTACTTTGGACTTTTGTCCGACGGACTAGTGTACACACGCTCAGAAAATCAGACAACAGACATTTGTCCACGGAAAAATTTAAAACCTGCTATCCAACATTTGTCCATGGAAAATCCAACAACAATTGTCCGATGGAGCATACCCACGGTCAGATTCTCCACCAACAGCCTGTTATCACACATTTCCTGTCAGAAAATCTGATCGTGTGTACAAGGCTTTAGTCTTACAAGTGCAGTGTTCATAATATAAATATAGACATACCCAAATAATTGTAAACTTTGCCTTGGTCCTTGCGTCATTCTTGAAATTATTTCAAATACAATCTTGGCTTAAATACTGACACAGTAAAGGTTGACCACTGTATCTATTCTGATTTGCTGGCATCTCATAAAACATGTGTGATCCAGTAGCACTGTCAAGATGAACATAGCAAAAATTAGGCTATGTGTACTGTAAAGCAGCAGGGTAAAATTAAAGTGGTATTAAACCCCAAAACAAGCGTTTACTTTATTGCAGCTTACCATTTCTTAAATGTGATAGTTGCATTTGCTTCTAATGCCGCGTACACACGAAGGGACTATCCCGCGGGATTATCCGCTGGACCGAAGTCCAGCGGATAATCCCCTCGTGTGTGGGCGCCGGCGGACTTTTTTTGGCCAAAGTACGGCGGACTAAAGTTTCAGGTTTTGTTCTCAAATTATCCGCTGGACTTGGCAGTCCAGCGGATAATCCGGTCGTGTGTAGTATGGTCCGGCGTACCAAAAAGGACGCATGCTCAGTAGCAATTATGTCACGGACTCGCTCGGTCTGGTAAAACTAGCCTTCGTTTTGAAGCTCGCACAATCGTCACGCTGCTGATTTTTTTTTTTTTTTTTTTTTTTTTCTGACAGCGGGATTTGTATGTTATCGTACTTGAAGAATGATTTTGCCTTGCTGCTTGTATATTCACGCAGAGTACTCCCGAACGTTTTTTCTTCAGCATTCTTTAGTGAAGTTATATATTTATATATATATATATATATATATATATATATATATATATATATATATATATATATATATATATATATATATATATATATATATATATATATATATATATATATATAGATATAGATATAGATATATATAGATATATAGATATCCAAATCACCAAATGAAAAATATATCTATATTTCTCAATAAGCCAAAAAAAATATATATCGATATCTACATATATATATATATTAATATATATAGATATATAGATCTATACGTGTATAAAAAAAAAAAAATATATATATATATATATATATATATATATATATATATATATATATATATATATATATATATATATATTATATATGTACATATATCTCTATATAGATATTTTTTATTATTTGTTGGTTATCAAAAGGATTAGTTATTACACATGATACAATTGTGGAGTCAGCAGAGCTTGCCCTTAATTCAGATCTTAACCCTCACCTTTCCAGCGACTGCACTTGCAGTTCCATTGAAGTTGCACTTTACACTTGTATTGTCAAATGAATGTTTAGACATGTACCTGCCTACTCCTAAAGAAACTATGTTTTTGAATAACAAGCACGTATATCATTATTTGATGAAAATTAAATGACCATTTATTCTGGTTAAAACAAACAAGGCAAAACAAAATAGGAAGGCAACACTGGAGCCACTTGTAGATTTTGTGAAGACTTTTTGCCCCAACGGCAGACACCAAGTTTGTGAAGCCAAAAATTAAGCTTGGGCACATTTCATACAATATAGGGAGCACAAGAAGATTGACCAGGAATCAGACAGACCAGGAACAGCAGCAGATGACATCTATGTCCCCAAGCTGTGGCACTACAACAGCCTGTGTCTTCTGTGAGACCAGACTGAAGCCAGGCAATCACTTCCGACTCTTCCCACCACGCTGCCCTGCACTCTTCCCTGCAGTCTTCCCTGCACGCTTCCTTGGAGGCTGACTTGTGGTAGGAGGAGGAGTAGGAGGAGGAGGAGGAGGAGGAGAAGAAGGAAGACGAGGAGGAGGAGGAGGAGAAGTTGGTGTCGGGCCTTCATGGGTCAGGCGGGTGGATTCGCGTAATTCACCCCTCAAACCCCCCCTAATTGCCTCAGAAATTAGGCCCTCACACAGGTGCCGTTGGCCCCTCTCCATTTCCAGCAACCTGCTGGACACGTAGCTGGCATAGGCCTCTTCTGGAAGGGTGGGTTTGTCCAGAATGGCACTCGCCTTCCGAATCAGTTGCAGTGATTCCTCCTCAACAATGGTCATCCTCCTGGGCCTTCTTGGGGGTAAGGGCAGGGGTGTAGGTAGACTTCTTAATTGGGTCTGGCTGTCACTCTGGCTCGTGCTGGGCCCAGCCACCTCCTGGCTCTCGTTGGTCATGTCCTCCTCCTCCTCCATACCACTTGTCCCGGCATCATCCTGGGTCAGCTCATCCTGTGTGCAAATAAAATCAAAAATCAAACACCTGTTTTGTGGTTTCTGGCCTCCTCAATCATCCAATTGTAAACTTAGGAACGAGCATCTAAATTTTCCAAAAGATCCAAAAGGCTATCATTTGGACGCCTGCATTTTCCAACCAGATCACCAATGTTGTCTAACGCTTTTTTTGCCACTACTGGATGTATGTATACACTATATATGTATCGATATGTTGCACCAACACTTTTTAGAAGTGTGCATAATTTTTGTCAGTTTTTTTCACAATTCTGAGTTCAGGGTGTTAATTGTTTCACATTTTAACGTTTACAGCATTAATATTCACACAATCACAATTTAGGCTACTAAATATATACCTGGCTCCAGCTGGGCGCATCAGCCTGCTCCAAGGTGGAGGGGTCTTCTCCTTCCGTGGAAGCCTCAGCTGGGGTGGAGGGAAGAGTGGAGGGAAGAGTGGAGGGAAGGGTGGAGGGAAGAGTCGACAGTGATTGCCTGGGTTCCATCTGGTCACCTATAAAAGTCAGTTGGTTGTAGTACCACAGCTTGGGTACATAAACATTCTCTGCTGCTGCTCCTGATCTGACTGATTCCTCAATCTTCTTGCGCTCCCGCTTGTACATGTGCCTTAAACTTGCAATTCTGGCTTCCACAAACTTGGTGTTTGCGTTGGGGACTTTAGTCTTCACAAAAGCCACAAGTGGCCCCAGTGTTGCCTTCCGGACATCCCTATTGCCATATAAAGGGTTCTTGAGCTGCCACAGGTTGGTATTTTTTCTGTACAGGGCAATGAATTCGGACATGAACTGCTGGTCCTTGAATGGATTCAACTGGGGTGATGACATGTTTGTTTCTGTTTTGTTAGTAATGGCAATACAAAAGACCAAAAACACAAATGTTACTTAAAACGCACAACCAGTTTTTCTTAACAAACATTACACAACACACACCCACACACACAGGCAGCAACCCCTACACACAGGCAGCAACACATCCACACACACACAGGCAGCAACCCCTACACACAGGCAGCAACACAGGCAGCAACCCCTACACACACAGCAACCCCTACACACAGGCAGCAACCCCTACACACAGGCAGCAACCCCTACACACAGGCAGCAACCCTACACACAGGCAGCAACCCCTACACACACAGGCAGCAACCCCTACACACAGGCAGCAACCCTACACACAGGCAGCAACCCCTCCACACAGGCAGCAACCCCTACACACAGGCAGCAACCCCTACACACAGGCAGCAACCCTACACACAGGCAGCAACCCCTACACACAGGCAGCAACCCCTACACACAGCCAGCAACCCCTACACACAGCCAGCAACACACACATATCCTTAAAAAATGCTGGCCCAAAACAAAAAAAAAAAAAAAACACAGTAATGCATCCTAGAAAACACTTACCTTCGTACAGAGCGCTCGCTACTTCCGTTCGGGAACACGTGGGCCCCTCAAACAGCCTTATATACACTGCGCACGCGTCGAAGTCCGCCTGCGTCCTCCGCGTCGCCCGCCCATGACGTTCCTCATGACGAGTATTCCCCGCCCCGCTTCCCCTCGTTGCATTGTTGGTGAATTAATTCATGAATATGGCGGACACATTCTCAGCCAGTAGCGCGGAGGAAAGCCAAGAAGCCAACACATCTGCATCCAGCAGCAGATATAAGGCCACCAATATGGCCTTTGAAGAGATGGTGGAGATGGTGGACATCCTCCAAAGGGAAGATTACGACGGGGAAAATGGCCCGTACCCTCGTCCCAACTTGCGCAAGGACAAGATTCTCACTACAATCGTCAGCACCCTGGAGCAGAAATTCGGCGTACGAAGGGGCAAGGATCAACTGCGCAAACGATGGTCCGACATCAAATCCAGGGAGCACGATCAGTACAGGAGAATTCGAAAAGCCATCAAAAAAAGTAAGTCAAGCACGTGCGCTACTATGGTTATACTTGATATGTCTAATCTTGCGCAGATGTAATTACCATTCGTCCGTGAAACTTGCGCAGATTTAATTACCATTCGTCCGTTAAACTTGCGCAGATGTTATTACCATTCGTTAAACTTGCGCAGATGTTATTACCATTCGTCCGTACAACTTGCGCAGATGTAATTACCATTCGTCCGTGAAACTTGCGCAGATTTAATTACCATTCGTCCGTGAAACTTGCGCAGATGTTATTACCATTCGTACCTGAAACTTGCGCAGACTTAATTACCATTCGTCGCAGAAACTTGCGCAGATTTAATTACCATTCGTCCGTGAAACTTGCGCAGATTTAATTACCATTCGTCCGTGAAACTTGCGCAGATTTATTACCATTCGTCCGTGAAACTTGCGCAGATGTTATTACCATTCGTACCTACAACTTGCGCAGATTTAATTACCATTCGTCCGTGAAACTTGCGCAGATGTTATTACCATTCGTACCTACAACTTGCGAAACTTGCGCAGATGTTATTACCATTCGTCCGTGAAACTTGCGCAGATTTAATTACCATTCGACCGTGAAACTTGCGCAGATGTTATTACCATTCGTACCTGAAACTTGCGCATATTTGATGAAAGTTCCGTTTGTCTTCATAACGTTTATTGAGTTTACCTGGCTTTGGGTTGTTGGAGTTGTAAGGTTGTTTATTATTGTCACTATCTATACAATTACTGCTGTAGTAAGGGTTTTAGGGGTAACTTACACAGGGACTCCAGAGGCTGTTTTGGGGGGGGGGGGGGGATAAATATGTTAAGCAGGGTCTCATGCTCACAATTCCCAAAAATGCTCATCATCTCTAAATACTGTAGGTGGTGACTTTTCAAAGAAGTACACTCACCTGTCCCTTGGATGGTGCAGCTACAATCTCTGATCTTGCAATCATGAAATTAATGTTTGCGGCTTCACTTCCCGGGTCACTATTGGGCATGCGCCAGTTGCGCAATGCAATAGGACTGGTCCGCGCGAGCTCGGGGACCCCTGTGTGTCCCAGCAGACAGCACGGTGGGACGGGATGTGGCGTATACTTCTGTGGGAGTCTAGGGCCGGATGTGTGTGCAAATACCTGCCTTACACAGGTATCTGCAACCCATCCCCCCTAAAAGGTTCAAAATAAGACACCACAGGGGTGCAGGGATCCAATGAGCGGAAGTTCAAATTTAGGGTTGAAGGCCGGTTTAAGTATTGGAGTTTCATTAGATAGACATTTCAATTCTGTCTTCAAGTAGGATCTTCTAACAAACTGCTAATAATTGGCAAGACTTTTAAACAATGTTTACTAATCCTATTTTGGCACTCAAATATCAGTGTGATTCAAAAGTGTACCTTTTTGTGTTCCATTACCATAGGGGGCAAAAGACTCAGACGTCAGTCCGAACCTACGAGGACCTCCCGGCATCACCAGACTAATTGGGCAGTTAGCCCAAGCCCGCGCGTGGATGTGGCGGAACAGGTGGTTGAAGTGGATGAAATCTGCACCCCACCAAGTGAGTGTCTCAGAACACAGATTGAGCTAATAAATTAAGGTCTGCATGTTTTTGACACTTTTTTTCTTGTGTTTTATCTACCCAACTTTTAGGTGATGCTGATCTGTTTGTGGAACGACAAGCTGCGGAGCCATTTTCCACTGACAGTGCCCACAGGCTTATTGGCCAGATCATGGCCTGGAATCTGCAGCTGGAAAATATGCAGAAGGAGATGGCCACCATGCAGCAGGGAATGAAGGACATGATTGATGTTTTGGGGAGAATCTAAAGACCCCTTTTACATTTCTTAACATCAATCATGTCCTTCATTCCCCTTTTGATGCGCTGTTTAACTAATTTTAGAGGCCAAATTTTTAATATGCACACGGTATGTCAACATGTGCTATGTGCCATCAGGGGATCTCAATGGACGCATTTGGTGTTTGCAACCCCTAATGCTAGTAGGTGAGAGGGAAGGGGTTTCACACACAAAACACGTCCATTGATTCCCCATGATGGAACATAGCACATGTTGACATTACCCATTTTCCAGTTAAATTAGTGTGCATATTAAAAATTTGGCTTCTTCTGTTCATGGGTTACCTGTTGAACTTTGTAAGTTCTGGACTTTTACATTGTGTAAATAATTTCAAATGCTAAGCGAAATTTTTTTAACAATTTTAAACATGTTTTTATGTTTGTTTTAAAAAATCAATCAAAAAAAAAAAAAAAATATGTTGTGAGAAAAACACCAAAAAAATGTCAAAAAGATAACATAAAAAAAAAAAAAAAAAAATCTGGTTCAAAAAAAAAAAAAAAAAAAAAAAAACCAAAAAAACCAAAACAAAAAAAAAAAAAAAAAAAAAAAAAAAAAAAAAAAAAAAGTTTTGGATGTGCACTATAATAAAAAAAATAATGTTTGCACAAATTCAAAAATGTGTGGCTTCTTCTTTTTAAATACTACCAGTTTGACAAAAACATGTTGTGGTTCATTGACAAAGGGGCTTATTTACTAAACGCTAAACAAGTTTGCCACTATTAAGATGTGCACTAGGACAACATATAAAACAGGCCAAATTAAAAGCAAAACAATACGAAACTACCAATATTTCAAACATAAATAACTGTATTTATTCTTTGTAAATGAAAAAGGTGGTTTAAGGGTCTGCTGCCATTTCAATGGCCCCCCTACCATTAAAATACTGTAAATAAAGGTCCCGCACTTGCTGGGCTGATTGTGGTGCGGAACCAAGAGGGCGATTATCCAGCCCTGTCATGTTGCCTTCCACTCCGGCCTCAGGGCCAATTGGTAAGGAGTATGTTCCTGAATGTTTCCGTAAATAATTGTGCATGACACAGCATGCAAGAATAATAGTATTGAGTTTGTACTCTGCCAGATGTAGGGATGTAAGGAGCAATCTGAAACGGTTGGCCATAATACCAAAGGCATTTTCCACCACCCTTCTTGCTCTGGCCAACCGATAATTAAAAATCCTCCTCTCAGGGGTGAGGGATCGTTGGGGAAATGGCCTCATCAGATGGTCACCCAGACCGAACGCCTCGTCGGCAATGAAGACGAAGGGGAGTCCCTCCACATTATCTTCATCTGGTGGCAGCTCCAGCCCACCAGTTTGGAGACGATGACCGAACTCCGTGTGGTTGAAGACTCCTCCGTCCGACATCCGGCCGTTTTTCCCCACATCCACATACAGAAAGTCATATTGTGCCGACACCACCGCCATCAACACGATACTATGGAACCCCTTATAATTCCAATAGTATGACCCCGAATGGGGTGGGGGCACAATTCGCACGTGTTTGCCGTCAATCGCCCCTCCGCAGTTGGGAAAGTCCCAACGGGCAGCAAACTGGGAAGCCACAGTCTGCCATTCCTGTGGCGTGGAGGGACACTGTGAAGTCAAACAGAAAGATACAATTTAAATTATAAACCAGGCAAAACACCAAACTAAATGCTACAAATTAACAAACAATTTGGAAGAACATATGTATTTATTTTGTAAATCCTTGAAATAAAGCCAAAAGATTAAGGATAAAAGGGACAAATCTCTGATTGATGACCCCTCTGATGGACCAGAGAAGATAATAATGGGGATGTGGGTGGGGAGTAAATAATTGTAAGGTCACACAATACACATGCAATTAATTAAAGGTGTGTGTGGGGGGGTGGGGATAATTACAAGCTGACCAAAACCACATGATATTAATTATCAGGGGGGGGGGGGGGGGGGGGATAATTAGAAGCTGACCAAAACCACATGATATTAATTATCAGGGGGGGTGGGGATAATTACAAGCTGACCAAAACCACATGATATTAATTATCAGGGGGGGTGGGGGGGTGGGGATAATTAGAAGCTGACCAAAACCACATGATATTAATTATCAGGGGGGGGGGGTGGGGATAATTACAAGCTGACCAAAACCACATGATATTAATTATCAGGGGGGGTGGGGGGTGGGGGGGGGGGGGGTGGGGATAATTACAAGCTGACCAAAACCACATGATATTAATTATCTGGGGGGGGTGGGGATAATTACAAGCTGACCAAAACCACATGATATTAATTATCAGGGGGGGGGGGGGGTGGGGATAATTAGAAGCTGACCAAAACCACATGATATTAATTATCTGGGGGGGTGGGGATAATTAGAAGCTGACCAAAACCACATGATATTAATTATCAGGGGGGGTGGGGGGGTGGGGATAATTACAAGCTGACCAAAACCACATGATATTAATTATCAGGGGGGGGGGGGGTGGGGGGGGGGGGGGGGGTGGGGATAATTACAAGCTGACCAAAACCACATGATATTAATTATCAGGGGGGGTGGGGGGGTGGGGATAATTACAAGCTGACCAAAACCACATGATATTAATTATCAGGGGGGGTGGGGGGGTGGGGATAATTACAAGCTGACCAAAACCACATGATATTAATTATCTGGGGGGGTGGGGAAAATTACAAGCTGACCAAAACCACATGATATTAATTATCATGGGGGGGGGGGGGTGGGGGGTGGGGATAATTACAAGCTGACCAAAACCACATGATATTAATTATCTGGGGGGGGGGGGGGATAATTACAAGCTGACCAAAACCACATGATATTAATTATCAGGGGGGGTGGGGGGGGTGGGGATAATTAGAAGCTGACCAAAACCACATGATATTAATTATCTGGGGGGGGGGGGTGGGGATAATTACAAGCTGACCAAAACCACATGATATTAATTATCAGGGGGGGGGGGTGGGGGGGTGGGGATAATTAGAAGCTGACCAAAACCACATGATATTAATTATCAGGGGGGGTGGGGGGGTGGGGATAATTAGAAGCTGACCAAAACCACATGATATTAATTATCAGGGGGGGGGTGGGGGGGTGGGGATAATTACAAGCTGACCAAAACCACATGATATTAATTATCTGGGGGGGTGGGGATAATTACAAGCTGACCAAAACCACATGATATTAATTATCAGGGGGGGGGGGTGGGGGGGGGGTGGGGATAATTAGAAGCTGACCAAAACCACATGATATTAATTATCAGGGGGGGGGGGGGGTGGGGATAATTAGAAGCTGACCAAAACCACATGATATTAATTATCAGGGGGGGTGGGGGGGTGGGGGGGGATAATTAGAAGCTGACCAAAACCACATGATATTAATTATCAGGGGGGGTGGGGATAATTACAAGCTGACCAAAACCACATGATATTAATTATCAGGGGGGGGGGGGTGGGGATAATTACAAGCTGACCAAAACCACATGATATTAATTATCAGGGGGGGGGGGGGGGGGGGGGGTGGGGGGGTGGGGATAATTACAAGCTGACCAAAACCACATGCAATCAATTTAAAAATGAGGGTCAAGGGGGGTGAAAGGGGGGGTGAGTAAAGCTGTACAATGGAGCTGGTAATATACATTTTTAACCAAAGAAAGTGACTAGGCTAGGGGTGTTTAGGGGGCCAAGCTTCCATGCTGGGGAGGTTGGTGCAAGCAAATATGCATGTGACCCACTAAATAATACATTCTTAAAACTATTTAGATAAGTCAACCATAAAATACTAGACAAAAAAACAAAATCCAAAAATAAAAGGAATAGGGGACATTCATAGAATAGTCCTATCATGGTAATTAGCTAATGATGACATTGATGCACTACATTAACAAACATACAAGACATAGGTAATTTTAAAAGAGAAGACTTACCTTAATGTATTCCTCCTGCAGGACGTGGATAATGGCAGAACAGGTCTCTGGAATAATGAGCCCCAGAGCCTGGGGGGAGATGCCTGTCGTGAACTTGAGGTCCTGCAAGCTTCTCCCCGTCGCCAAGTAACGCAACGTGGCGACTAGCCTCTGCTCCGCACTGATGGCTTGCCGCATGCAGGTATTCTGCCTGCTAATATAAGGGGACAGCGAAGCCAACAGACGGTGAAAAATGGGGTCCGTCATCCGGAGATAATTCCTGAAATCATCAGGATTATTCTCACGGATCTCACGGAGCAAAGGCATATGCGAGAATTGGTCACGCTGGCGCAACCAATTCTTGGTCCATGAACTCCTCCTCACCCTGTTCATGGACCGGGCTCGTGCCAAGGTGTTAACCGCAACACCGAGCCCCTGCACAGCACGAACTCGTTCCCGAGTACGTCCACACTCCATGGCTTCAAAACGGTCGGCTGATCAAACAAACAACTTAACAGAACGCACTGAAGAACAGCAAGGCCTATGAAGAACGACCTGAAAAACAGGAACGAGCGGACCAGAACGGCCTGAGAACAGGTAGGAACTGATCCACACGCACTGAAAGCCAGATACAAACCTCACAAGCACAAACTGAACGGCAGAAGCGAACGAATTAAGCAGAAGTCTGAGAAGCGCGAATCGTCTCTAACCAAACGTCAACTAACACGCGATACACACGAGATTAGCTGACGGGGCCCAAAGGGTGTCGTTTGGGATCTCGAGCTTCCTTTTTCTAGTCCCGTCGTACGTGCGTACGTCATCGCGTGAACCGCCGGACTTTTTGCGTGATCGTGTGTGGTCAAGTCCGTTCGCTTTTTAGTCCAGCGTACCTAGCGGGAAAGTCCAGCGGATTGTCCGCTGGACTTAGGTCCGCCGGCAAAAGTCCGTACGTGTGTACGAGGCATAAAACACACAAAGATATTACACTCTACAGACCACATCCTCCTATACACAATCCTTCTACCAACAGAGTGTTTTGGTATGCTGAACAGACTCTGTCCTCCCTTTCACTTAACTAGTGAAAGCTTACCAAATGCCAAATGACATGAAAATGCTTTCGGCATTTGCTAAGCGATTGAACTAATCATCAGTGAACGCCTACCCATCAGGAAGAAAATATTGTATCCGTTAAGGCCGCGTACACACGAAGGGACAATCCCGCGGGATTATCCTCTGGACTGAAGTCCAGAGGATAATCCCCTCGTGTGTGGGCGCCGGCGGACTTTTTGGCGCCAAAGTACGGCGGACTAAAGTTTCAGGTTTTGTTCTCAAATTATCCGCTGGACTTGGAAGTCCAGCGGACAATCCCGCCGTTAGTGGGCAAGTCCGCGGGACTTTTGAAATGAACGGACTTGCCGCTCATCGGCAAGTCCGTTCATTTAGCACGTGACTTCAGGTTACGTAGCTAGCGTAGGCAGTTACTGCCGCCGCGCTAGCTCCGTGACCTGGCATGGATTTAAAGGGAATCCCCACGCCGAAAAAACGGCGTGGGGGTTCCCCCCAAATCCATGTCAGACCCTCATCCGAGCACGCAGCCTGGCAGGCCAGGAAAGGGGTGGGGACGAACGAGCGCCCCCCCCCTCCTGAGCCGTACCAGGCCGCGTGCCCTCAACATGGGGGGTGCCCTGGGGAAAGGGGGGCCGTGCGGCCCCCCCACCCCAAAGCACCTTGTCCCCATGTTGATGAGGACAAGGGCCTCTTCCCGACAACCCTGGCCGTTGGTTGTCGGGGTCTGCGGGCGGGGGCTTATCGGAATCTGGGAGCCCCCTTTAATAAGGGGGCCCCCAGATACCGGCCCCCCACCCTATGTGAATGAGTATGGGGTACGATGTACCCCTACCCATTCACCTAAGGTGTAAAATGTAAAGTAAAAAAAAAACATCGTACCCCATACTCATTCACATAGGGTGGGGGGCCGGTATCTGGGGGCCCCCTTATTAAAGGGGGCTCCCAGATTCCGATAAGCCCCCGCCCGCAGACCCCGACAACCAACGGCCAGGGTTGTCGGGAAGAGGCCCTTGTCCTCATCAACATGGGGACAAGGTGCTTTGGGGTGGGGGGGCCGCACGGCCCCCCTTTCCCCAGGGCACCCCCCATGTTGAGGGCACGCGGCCTGGTACGGCTCAGGAGGGGGGGGGGCGCTCGTTCGTCCCCACCCCTTTCCTGGCCTGCCAGGCTGCGTGCTCGGATGAGGGTCTGACATGGATTTGGGGGGAACCCCCACGCCGTTTTTTCGGCGTGGGGATTCCCTTTAAATCCATGCCAGCTTGCGGAGCTAGCGCGGCGGCATTTACTGCCTACGCTAG
>CM053027.1:245427847-245485618 GCA_028564925.1 Lithobates sylvaticus
AAATTGCAACAGTGCGATCGGCTGCACATGTGCTAACAAAGGCCCACACAGCTGAGCTGTAGAAAGTGGGCTGGGAAATAACAGCTCCACAATCTGATGGAATAGGTTGGCTGCTTTTTACTCTTCCATGAGTGCTGCCTCTGGAGCACAGTCTGTTTCTCCCCCTCCTCCTCTGCTTTATCTGGCACCAAGTCGCATCAGTGACCTCATCATCCCCTCCATCCTCATCATCACTGGAGGTAACTTGGCAATACGCTGCAGCTGGGGGAACATAGTTACATAGTTGGTAAGGTTGAATAAAGACACCAGTCCATCCCGTTCAATCTGAGTGAGTGTGGGTGCATGTCTACAATTGTCCCTATCCTGTACATTGTGTCTCATTAAGATGCTCATCTATTATTATTTATTTAACGTACCCATATAGCGCTGTCAATTTACGCAGCGCTCCACACATACATCGCACACTCACATCGGTCCCTACCCTCAAGGAGCCCACAATCCAAGGTTCCCAACTCACACCCATATATACCAGTGCCAATATTGGACAGAAGCCAATTAACCTACCAGCATCACCTGCCAACATGACTGCCAATTTGTTTATCAGTGTTCTCCTCTCTCTGTAAGCTCATGTTACTCCCTTTATCTACCTCAGAAACAATATTAGAATCGAGTAATGTCTGTGAATCCTCAAGAAGCAAGTGGCTGATGCTGTGTTCAAATAATTCAGCCGACTCCTCCATGCATGATGGCTATGGCAGGAGTAGCTGTGGACAAGTGGGCAGAATATGCCACTCTGGCAGCTGTGGTGGACTGCCACTAGTGTCAACTTGGGTCATAGAGGATGAGGATGGTTTAGTAAGCTAGTCCACCACCTCCTCTGCATGCTGTGCACGTAAGTCTGTCATAATCAGTGATGTAACTAACTTAGTTAAAGTAAACGGCGTTACTTAACGGCGTTACTTTAGAGGGTAACGAGTAATCTAACTGATTACTCTTCCCCTCATGGTAATGCCGTTCCCATTACTTGGGCGGCGTTACCGCAATTACATCTACCGCCGACGGGTGCACCAAAATTGAGCGATCACTTGTAAACGCCGGTTCCTCTCTCCCCTCTGTGTACAGATATGTACAGTGGAGGGGAGAGATCGGATGGCAGCAGCGATGTGGGCTGGATCTGTAGTGCCCACAGCGTTGCTCTGTGACAATTGCAGTCACAGCCATCCCTCCATACCCTGCCAATACTCTGCAATACCCTGCCAATACTCTGCAATACCTTGCCAATACTCTGCAATACCCTGACAATACCCTGACAATACTCTGCAATACTCTGCAATACTCTGACAATACCCTGCCAATACACTGCAATACCCTGCCAATACTCTGCAATCCCCTGCCAATACTCTGCAATACCCTGCCAATACCCTGCCATACCCTGACAATACTCTGCCATACCCAGCCAATACTCTGCCATACCCAGCCATACCCAGCCATACTCTGCCATACTCTTTCATACTCGATAATACCCAGCCATACTCTGCCATACTCTGCAATACTCGGTAATACCCAGCCCTACTCTGCAATACTCGGTAATATCCAGCCCTACTCTGCAATACTCGGTAATACTCAGCCATACTCGGCGATACCCAGCCGTACCCAGCCATACTCAGCCAATATTACAGTGGGGAGATTGTGGATATTACAGTGGGGGAGATGTATATTACAGTGGGGGAGATTGTGGATATTACAGTGGGGGAGATGTATATTACAGTGGGGAGATTGTGGATATTATAGTGGGGGAGATGTATATTACAGTGGGGGAGATGACGTGGAAATTACAGTGGGGACTATATGGTGGTGGCATTTCACAGGTTTTTGCAAATTCAATTATTATTTGCTGACCTGAAAAATGATCAGATCCGTGACTCTGATCCGAGGAACGATCCGATCTATGAGTTGGGGGGGGGGGACAGATGTACAGAGCGGGAACAGATATATGTGTGTGGGGGAGATGACAGACGTGTAGTGGGGTACAGAGGGGGAACAGATATATGTGTGCGGGGGGGGGGGGGGCAGACGTGCAGGGGGGTATAGAGGGGAAATAGATGTGCATGGTGGAACGCGCCCTTGCTTACAGTAATACTAGACCCGCCCCTTAGAATATAAAAAAAAAGTCACAATTACTTTGCTGAGTAACTAATTACTTTTCCAATGTAGTAATTGAGTTACTAACGCAATTACTTTTTGGGAGAAGTAATTTGTAACTTAACTAATTACTTTTTTAAAGTAAGATGACCAACACTGGTCATAATATGCTAGTATGCGGTGTATATTAGTACATTATGGCTTAAACCTACAGAGTGCCTGATTTGTTTTATTTTTGTGGTGGTTTTCTACCACTTTAACAAAGTTTGCCTGGTTAACACAAGGTCCAATTCACAGCAGTATAAATTTGATTTGGACAGAGTCACTGGCTGTCAGTGAGTAGTTTTGATGAAAAATTGAGAGCTCCCAAGTTGTGCATCTATTCTGGTCCCTGAGATGGGCACTTACAGAAATTCATAATCAATGAAAGGGTCTAAGGAGTGGGCTGTCAACATTTTTTTTGGTAGCTCAGTAGATACTCCAAGTCGGCTTGTCTATTTGAAGCCAGAATTCCAAAGTACCCTGTTTACAGTCAAGCTATTGACATATTGCACAGAATGAAATTACTACTAAAACAAACAAACATCATATGCCTTAAATATATACTGTATATCCTTTAGGACATTTTATTGTCACCAATTTTAATGTGACCAATATAATGCCTACAGCATTATAGCATAGACAGCATAGTATATGCCCCACATACTGAAATGCTTCTGCACAGTAAAAGCTGTGAAAAAGACTCCCTCATAAACTAGTAATGGCCAATCTGTAGATTGTTTTAAGAAAGTCCTTCCTAAATACACAAAATATAACTGTTTTTTAACATGCCTAGGTAATAGGCAACCTGAAACACGGAGGAACCCTATCCCAGTGTGGGACCAAGAGATTGGCTGTAAGCCAGTTATGCAGTTCCTTTTATGTCAGAATTGTGAACTGTTTGTGTGACTTTTTTGCTGAAGGAAGCTATTTATGTTTACCTGTTTTGCAGGAACTAATAAAGAACGGTTTGCTTTTACAAATGGCTTCTGGTGATCTGAGGTTCCAATTGACAGAAAATATAACCTTACTGAAAAGTGCAAATCAGGTGATTGTGGATTTTTGTTTTTAATAAATATACTATACTTCCTGCAATATAATTGGCACTGATTTTCTTGCATGTATTTGATGAGGCCTTAGATGGTATATAACCTGGAGCACCAGTTGTATATTTTCTGAAAAGGGACAGTGAGGCTGATTTACTAAAGCATTCACCTGATAAATTGTGCACTTTCTTTTTTACTTCAGTGTTCTATTCATGTGCAGATGAAATAACTAAGCAGAGATTTTCTTTTCACATGACTGGATAATTGAAGTGAATTTTTTCACATTTTATTTGTGTGAATATTCTCAAATCCTTTAGTAAATCAGCTGTGTCAGATTATTAAAACCTGCAAACTTTCTCTGAAATATTCATTGTATCATGAGAGCTCAAAGATGACAAAGGTGGCTATAACTATCTGAAACAAGATGAATTTTGCTGAGAAGAAATTAATTCAGAAAAGCTGAGGTTTTTCTTAATGTACACTTTAATTTAACTTATGCCATTGAAAATGTTATTACTCAGCAGACTCTGCTCATCACTGAGTCCATTTTAATCTGGTCAGGAGTGATCTCTTATTGTACTGGCATTAATCCAGCAAGATGAATTTCAGATCCAAAAAGCTTGGAAGTAAGCCCGCACAACTTGGAAGGGGGTTCATTTATCAGTGTGCTTGATAATGTATTTCAGTGTTACTGCATTATAATAAATAAATGTTTTCATGCTTGAGCTCTTTAATTAATTTACCTAAATAAATGTTGTATTTTTTCTCCAAAACTCTGTCTCCAAACTTTTTGCGTGCTAAATATTTGATTTCTCAAAGCAAATATAATAGTTATTTTAAAAATATAAAAGCAGATACCATGAAGTACACATTTTTACTTTTATTAGCCACAATTTTAAGACCATCTCTAGATTTCCTCCTTAGGGGCACCCCAAACCATTATTTAAAAAAAAAAATTAAAAAAAAATATGCATGCATATCTTTTTTCAAGGTGCCTTTAGTCTGGCCGTGTGATGTCACAGGTCCTCTTCCTCCTCTTCTTCCTCCAGCAGTAGAAAAATGGGTAGAATTTTTTTTGTCAGAAGAAACCTTTAAAAGTTTCTTCTATCTACAAATTGTATATTCTAACAAAATTGTTTGGAGGGTTATGTTCCACTTAGCCAGTAACAAAGTAAATATATATCAAAGAAACATGCAGAAGAGGGTTTTCTGGCATGTAAAAGTAACAAGTGCCTGGTGGTATTGTTTGGAACCTCATATTATTTTATTGTTGTATATGTCCCCATCTGGGATATCTATCCTCTTTTTATGTATATTTTAAAATATACATAAACATATATATACATATATATAATTTGAAAAAAATCTATTTTCCTGTTTATTTTGTCACCCTTAACCCTAACACATGTGGTAAGACACTATAGCTAGCTTCTGTGTTCTTCACCTATAGCAGACCCCTTTCCCATAAGGCAAGCAGGTCTACCAGTATTAGGTTGCCCCCAGGTCTTATACACAATGCTATAGTTCCTGGCTACCTTGCCAGGGCAGGCACGAACTGAGCAAAGAAAACGGGTACTGGCTGGCAGACAGGCAGAGTGATTCAATGATATTCCAAGTACAAGACAGGCAAGGTTCAGAATAGTCAAGGTCAATCCATAGTCAAAAGACAGGCAGAGTTCTGAGAATAGTTGATATCCAATCCAAGGTTATCAATGAGGGAATCCAATCTAGCAGAGCAGGGCAGGCAAACCTTGAACCTGGAACACGTATTACACACACTATCACTAGAATGGGACTTCAGACTTGGCTGGCTTAAATCAGGTTTGGTCTCTACCCAGTGACTGACCATATCAATCACCTTGCAGGTGGACAGGCAGACAAGGAGAATGCCACAGCCAAAACCAGCTATGATAGAGCAGGTGTGCACACGCGCCTGACAATTTTACTGGTATCAATCAGACCTGGAATTAAGGAAAAAATCCCCAATGAGAACATAGGTATCATTAAAGACCAAATTTCAAATATAATTAAGAAGGTTTACAACCTATGCCAAGATCCTGTTAGCCAATCCTGCCCATTTTATGACTAATAGAAAAGCTATTAAAAACAGACAATGGAAGCTGGGCACATAAATGGAGATGTGCAATGTACCAAAAAATTTTTTTTGAAAAACATTGTACCATGGGGAAGATTCTTTGTTTCAAGAACATGTTTTATGCTGCATGTGGATTAACTGAACAGTACAATTTACATTAGCAGATACACTATTTGGCTGTGGATTTTTTTTTTTTTTTTACAGTAAGCTTGATTACATACAGTATCATCACCACAATCTTATTAACTGCAATTAAAAAAAAAATCTGATAATTTTGGTATCAATACATGCTTTTACATCAAGTAATATTAGGCCTGCTTTGATGGGTGGATAGAAATTGTCAAGACCTTCATTGAGACTGTCCCTGTTCTTCTTCAGCAGATGGCTAATGTCTATACTCATTAAGAATTAAAAGACCACAGGTGATAAAGAAGTGTAAAGGTGGTTATAGATAAGATTGAAATTTTACTGGTTCAGTAAGGATTAGCATCAAATTACTTCTGTTCAACTGCCCTGTTGGATAAAAGCCACTTGATCAGTGATTGTAGACAATGGCTACAGCGCTAATCTGTGTATTCTGACAGTGGCAGACAGGGCCGGACTGGGAATAAAATTCAGCCCTGGAAAAAATTTCATACCAGCCCCACAGCATTATTATACCAGCGCAACAGCATAACGTAATTATTTTCTGCTTCAAGAAAGGGAAAACCATACATTTTAAAGCACATTTGAAGAGTGTATTATATATAAAAAAGACAGATATGAAATCACATAGGGATATATAGATATATGAGCAAATTCCAGTTAAAAGTGGTCAATCATCAAGGGGGACCCCAGGAACTCAGAACGTGCGGGGGGGGGGGGGGGGGACCACATTCCGCAGAAAGAATACACTAATGTAAGGGGGGGGGTTACTGATATAAGGGGGAAACCCTTTATATCAGTGCCCCCTTACATTATTGTATGTACTCTCTACCCCCTTACATCAGTGACCCCCCTTCAGACTGGCCTGGCGGTGCTGTCACTGACCTCCTCTCAGGTGCACCAAGCAGGGCTCAGTCAGTCGGCTCCAGCTTGGTGGCTCTGGTTTTATCCTATAGTCTCCTCTCCACAGTCCACACACGTCTGACTTCTCCCATGACCCCCATCCTGGCGGCGCTCCCACTCTTGACTCCTCTTCAGACTCCCTCAGAGACTGCAGACATGATACAGGAGATGGTCAGAGACTGCAGACATGATACAAGAGCGCAATGCAGCCTCACCAGTGCCCATCAAATGCAGCCTCACTGTGCCCATCAAATGCAGCCTCGCCAGTGCCCATCAAATGCAGCCTCACTGTGCCCACCATTGCGGCCTCACTGTGCCCATCAAATGCAGCCTCACTGTGCCCATCAAATGAAGCCTCACTGTGCTCATCAAATGCAGCTTTACTCTGCCCGTGAATGCAGCCTCACTGTGCCCACCATTGCGGCCACACTGTGCCCACCATTGCAGCCTCACCGTGCCCACCATTGCAGCCTCACCGTGCCCATCAATGCGGCCTCACTGTGCCCATCAAATGCAGCTTTACTGTGCCGTGAAAGCAGTCTCACTGTGCCCATGAATGCAGCCTTACTGTTCCCATGAATGCAGCCTCACTGTGCCCATCATTGCAGCCCCTCCTGTGCCCCATGTCCCAGTCTGCAGTCCCTGTCTGTGGGAAGGTGTGTTGTTGATGCTCGGTACAGTACCTTGCATGCCAGCAGGATATACATGATGGCCAGCAGCAGGCAGGGGCTGTTCTCGTTTTGGATGGGGACAGTGCTCCTTCCAGAGGATCTGTTTGCTGTGAGATGGAGTGGTCCGGGCCACCTGCACCTTCAGCCGTCCTTACTTTCCGGCCCCAGTCAGCCTGTCCCCTGGTCCTGGGGAAGTGGAGAGCACTGGTTGGGAGCATGGTGAGAAGGGGGAGCAGAGAGTACTGGCGGGGTTGGAGAGCACATGGGTGGAGGCAAAGAGCAGGGGGGAGTAGAGATCACAGGGGTGGGGAGTGCAGAGCACGGGGGGGGGCAAATATAACAGGGGTGGAGAGCACTGGGGGGGGGGTAAGAGTGTGGGGTGGCGAAGAGCACTGGACGGGAGCTTAAGAGCACTGGGGGGGGGGGGCAGAAAAACAGGGCTGGAGAGCACTGGGGGGTACAAAGAGCAGGGGGAGTGAAGAGCAATGGGGGGGGGGAGCTTGAGAGCACCCATGGGGGCCAGAAAGTAAAGGGGTGGAAAGCCTGGGGGACTGGAGAGCACTAGTGGGGTTAGAGAGCACATGGGTGGGGGCAAAATGCAGGGGGGAGTGGAGAGTGCTGGGGGGAGCTTGTGAGAGCACTGGTGGGGGAGACAAAAAGAACGGGGGTGGAGAGCACAGGGGCTGGAGAGCACTGTGGGGGGTAGAGAGCACTGTGGGGGTGGGGGGAGCATGGGGGGGGCTGGAGAGCACTGTGGGGGGTGGAGAGAATTGGGGTGGGGGCTGGAGAGCACTGTGGGGGGTGGAGAGCACGGTGGGGGCTGGAGAGCACTGTGGGGGGTGGAGAGCACTGGGGTGGGGGCTAGAGAAGGATGGGGAGAGCTGGAGAGCAGGGGGGGCAGAAAGAACAGGGGTGGGGAGCATGGGGGGGCTGGACAGCACTGTGGGGGGTGGGGGGTGGGGTGGGGGTGGGGAGCACTGCGGGGGTGGAGAGCACTGTGGGGGGAGCATGGGGGGCTGGAGAGTACTGTGGGGGGTGGGGAGCACTGCAGGGGGTGGAGAGCACTGTGGGGGGAGCATGGGGGGCTGGAGAGTACTGTGGGGGGTGGGGAGCACTGTGGGGGGAGCACTGGGGGGCTGGAGAGTACTGTGGGGGGTGGGGGGCACTGTGTGGGGGGGGGTGGGGAGCAGGGGGGGTGGAGAGGGGGGGGAGAGCACTGTGGGGGGGGGGAGCATGGGGGCTGGAGAGTACTATGAGGGGTGGGGAGCACTGCGGGAGGTGGGAAGCACTGCGGGGGTGGAGAGCACTGGGGGGGGGAGCACGGGGGTCTGGAGAGTACTGTGGGGGGTGGGGAGCACTGTGGGGGGTGGGGAGCACTGCGGGGGTGGAGAGCACTGCGGGGGTGGGGGGGGGGAGCACGGGGGGCTGGAGAGTACTGTGGGGGGTGGGGAGCACTGTGTGGGGTGGGGAGCACTGCGGGGGGTGGAGAGCACTGTGGGGGGTGGGGAGCACTGTGTGGGGTGGGGAGCACTGCGGGGGGTGGAGAGCACTGTGGGGGGGAGCACGCGGGGCTGGAGAGTACTGTGGGGGGTGGAGAGCACTGCGGGGGGCTGGAGAGTACTGTGGGGGGTGGGGAGCACTGCAGGGGGCTGGAGAGCACTGTGGGGGGGGTAGAGAAGGATGGGGAGAGCAGGGGGGCAGAAAGAACAGGGGTTGAGGGAACTGTGGGGGGTGGGGAGCACTGCGGGGATGAAGAGCACTGTGGGGGGGGGGAGCACTGCGGGGGGCTGGAGAGTACTGTGGGGGGTGGGGAGCACTGTGTGGGGAGCACTGCGGGGGGTGGAGAGCACTGTGGGGGGGAGCACGGGGGGGACTGGAGAGTACTGTGGGGGGTGGCGAGCACTGCGGGGGGCTGGAGAGCACTGTGGGGGGGGGCTAGAGAAGGATGGGGAGAGCAGGGGGGGCAGAAAGAACAGGGGTTGAGGGAACTGTGGGGGGGGCAGGAGAGTCTGGTGGGGAAGCACAAGGAGAAGGGGGGGGCAGTAAAAGAAGTTGGATAGGGGGATCAGCAGGGGGGCGGCATATAGAGGAAATGATCTTTCTATATTCCTCCATGCAGCTGCTGAATGCTTGATTCTCCTCCTCTCCCTCCTCCAAGCATTCAGTGGCTGCATGGAGGAATACAGGGCACACAGGCACACAGGGCGGCTGTACTCACAGGCATCTCTCCTGTGTTTCACGGAGCTGGCAGGGTCTGTGTTCGGCGGCCGCTCCGTAACACGGTCCCGCCCCCCTAGACCGGCTGTGTGATAGGTGGATTCTATCTACTATCACACGAGCCGGTCTAGGGGGGCGGGACCGTGTTACGGAGCGGCCGCCGAACACAGACCCGGCCAACTCCGTGTTCACAAGAGCATAACAGGGGAGCACTGCAGCCGCAAAGCCCCAGGGCAGGCAGCCTACCGGGAAATATCCCGGTATCCCGGTAGGCCAGTCCGGCCCTGGTGGCAGATCACTTTAATATGAAGCAGTTTGGGTTTACACTGACAAGATCAACCGGTTCAACATTTTTGACAAGGTAAACAAGTATTATTTGTACTTGCTAGAATGTTTTTGGCTTGAAAAAATAAAACTAATGAAAATGTGTTTGAATATGTTTTAAGAAGACCCTATCAAAGACACAAGCCAATTTATCCTAAAAATATAAGACCCCCCCCCCCCCCACCTCAAATTACTACCCCTTGAAACCAAAGCAAACTTAAAAAAAAGAACAGCAGCTAAAAGTGACTAAAATATATAATATAAAAGAGCCTTTGCGCTACTATCCTAAGTGCTAAAATATGTTAAAATATAGTCTCCATAGGACTAAGGTGCAAAAATAAGGTCTAATAACAGTGCAGTGTAAGTGCAATCAAATCTACCTGCAGCAAAATCTATTAGTGTTCACATAACACAAAACAGTAAATAAATCAAAGAATGATCTTGCGCAACGGTGTGTGAAGCACCCAACGTAAATAATACAAATAAAGAGTACCAATAATAATACAAATGTTGAATCCAAAAATAATGTGATAAAATAATGTGATACAAAATCCAAAATTCATATGAGTGAAAAATAAACGGAAGGAACTGGGAGATATCTATAGAAACCGAATATTAGAATATAAATAAGTCCATATGTCCATATATTGGAAGGCCGGGTATCGGCCTGAAGTTATGGGAGGAGCCCGGAGGGTATTTAAGCAGCCCAAAGGCCGCCGGTCTTTGTCGGTTTCCTGTGCGTGATATCTGATACGTCAGACATCTAGGACCGACTCGTTCGAGACAAGCGCTGTTGGTGCCGGTTCGTGAGCTCCGTTTTCGTCTGTCCGTCTCCTCTTGTTGCAGTCCCGCGTTCCGTGTTCGTAAGTCGCGTTGTCCCTTCGTGTCGCACTCGTGTCGCCGAGTCGCAGTTCGTACAAAGAGTCTGGTTCGGCTGTCGCAGGTAGGGCTTCGGCTCCCATGTTTTTACGTTCTCATGCACTGCTTATCATGTCACTAAACTGTGGTCTGCGTAGCTCACGAACCACGCGCTGCTTGTCTCAAAACCTAAACACTTACTCGCACGTTTTTGGTTGTACACGATCGGGAGCCATCTAGCGGCACGCACATTCAGGGCCGCCCGCCACAAAACACTCCGACCGATGCCGCATCCGGCACTCAAGGGTTCCCTTACGCGGTCGTGCTACGCAGTCTTCGAATCGTTCAAACACGACTCACGCACGGGTGCCGTTCGCACTCACACGTATCGTTCATGTCCTGCCATTATTCGAATCGGTGGCGCCAGCGAGCGTGCCAAATCGCTATTCACATTCCGAAGCACTGTTGGCATACTAATTGTACGAATCACTTCGACCGTGTCGAAACATTTCACGTGTTAGCATGACAATCATTTCATCATTTCAAACATGGCTAACGTATCGGGCCATTCGGTCATGCTAAATCATTTCGCATCAGTTAAACAGGGCGTTCATGCCATCGCTTCGATCCTGGTCCGGTCGCATCCATACATGCTCCGATCGGGGCGATCCAGATGCACGACTACCCGGCCTCATTTCGATACATGCGCCAAGGGCGGAATCACATCACTGGTTGCGTACATTCCTGATTCTTGCCCCTGTCATGGTATATCATTTCTGTCACCTTACCACGCCCGGCATGAATGCAGTCACTTCCCCGCACTAATTCGTGTCGGCGTGCCCCAGGCCGGCCTCATTTCAATACATGCGCCAAGGGCGGAATCGCATCACTGGTTGCGTACATTCCTGATTCTTGCCCCTGTCATGGTATATCATTTCTGTCACCTTACCACGCCCGGCATGAATGCAGTCACTTCCCCGCACTAATTCGTGTCGGCGTGCCCTAGGCCCGGCCTCATTTCAATACATGCGCCAAGGGCGGAATCGCATCACTGGTTTTGCGTACATTCCTGATTCTTGCCCTGTCATGGTATCTCATTTCTGTCACCTTACCACGCCCGGCATGAATGCAGTCACTACCTCGCACTAATTCGTGTCGGCGTGCCCTAGGCCCGGCCTCATTTCAATACATGCGCCAAGGGCGGAATCGCATCACTGGTTTTGCGTACATTCCTGATTCTTGCCCCTGTCATGGTATCTCATTTCGGTCACCTTACCACGCCCGGCATGAATGCAGTCACTACCTCGCACTAATTCGTGTCGACGTGCCCTAGGCCCGGCCTCATTTCAATACATGCGCCAAGGGCGGAATCGCATCACTGGGTTTGCGTACATTCCTGATTCTTGCCCCTGTCATGGTATCTCATTTCTGTCACCTTACCACGCCCGGCATGAATGCAGTCACTACCTCGCACTAATTCGTGTCAGCGTGCCCTAGGCCCGGCCTCATTTCAATACATGCGCCAGGGGCGGAATCGCAAAAAAAAAAAGAAAAAAAGAGACTTTGATTCTTGTCCTTGTCATGTTATATCATTTCTGTGTCACCTTACCACGCCCCGGCGTTAATTGGTCACCTGCCTGTACGAATTCGCGTCGGCGTGCCCTAGGCCGGCCGCATTTCTACAAAAAAAAAAAAAAAAAAAAAGGGAGCTTGGAGTCGGACCCGGTGGCAGCTGGATGTCACAGTTCGGCCTCAGCAATGCCCAGGCAGTTAGCCTCGTTTCACGGTTGCCACATTTCTGTACGTGCTCCAGAGTCCGGCTCACAGTCACCCCCATACGGTACGAACGGGCCGGGCCCTGTCACGGGAAGTTCGTTCAGTTAAGGCAACATGTCAAGTCAGTCATTCGTGTTGTCATCTGTCATTTGATCCCACAGCGGTCTCGGCAGTCGACTTAAGTCACTATCGCCTGTTGTTATCATCTACGTTGGGTTCCGTCGCTCTGGACGGCAGCAGTTTTAGGCTCTTAAATAGGTACTTTCTCTCACACTCTCTCAGGTCAGTCGGATTCAGTAGGTCCACCTGCACCAGCTTGATCAGGGTTCCAGCAGGCCCAGCCTGCAAACACGTGACCAGTCTACTAAGTAACGGGTCCTGGCAGCCGCCATGTCATCAGTCGGCAGCGATGACCTCACCACCCCGCTATCTCCGGCGTCAGCCTCCGAGGCTGGCAGTGTCCAGTCCCTTAGGGCATGGACAATTCCCAGGCTGTCCGCCGAGCTGAGATGCAGAGGGATACCCTTCTCGTCCGCGGCCAGGAAGGCGGAGCTATTCAGGCTCCTCTTCCCACCACCGGCCGCAGCAAGCCCCAGCAGCCAGCAGGCGTCTCTGGAATCGATTTCAGCCGCCGTCGCTCAGCTACACACCCTCGTGTCTTCCCTGTCTTCCTCAATCGTTGAGGTCCAGGACAGGGTGTCTCGTCTAGAGACCAGCCCGGCTGCCACGGTTCCGGACCCTGCGGTGGTCCCAGCCATCAGTGCACCGGCCGCAGGTAGTGAGCTTGCCACGACTACCGTTCACCCTTCCCACCTGGTGCCACCCAGCGTAAGGAAGGACATTCTAGAGGGCAGAGACGTTAACCTGGCCTCACTCTTGATCTCGGTCCATGACTTGGCCGAGAACAAGGCCTACACCTGGGGGGACGTCTCGGTGGTTTTGAAAGCGAAGGATCCGAGGCTCAACAGAAAGCTCACGGTGCCCGAGTTCACGCTCGCTTTCGGCATGTTTAGGGACGTGCTGTGCTCAGCCTCCCCCGGCAGACGGGAGGAACTGGACCTCTACCTCCATTTGATCGTAGACCTGGGCCACAAATACGGTGGCTCAGCGTTCTACGACTATCATCGGTCCTTCTCGGCCAAAGCCGCAGCCAGATTCTCACAGTTTCATTTGACAACGGACTGGAGCGTAGTGGACACGGAATTGTTCTGCCGCCACTTCGCGGGTCTTCGCTCCCCGCTATGTGCTGTCTGTCAGTCAGCGTCCCACACCACGGTCTGGTGTGCCAACATAGCCTCTGTCCATCCGATAGCTAGCACGGCCTCTACCAGCACGAGCCAGGCTCAGCAGGCCCCGGCGCAAGGGCAAAAGGTGGACAAGTTGGGACGTCCGGTGCGGATGGTTGGGGGAGCCGCCATTTGCAACAATTTCAATTACGGCTCCTGCAATTTCAGCCAGTGCCGGCTCTTGCACGTTTGCACCCTATGCCAGAGGGCGCACCCCAGGATCCTATGTGAGGTCAAACAGAAGAACCATGACTAAAGCCGGGTCAATGCCCTTTGGCTCGGTGTTTACTTGACCTCACACCCCACTCCGTCACTCGCCAGCTACCTCATCCGGGGTTTCACCGATGGGTTTCATACCGGGCTCATCACCCTGCCCCACTCCACCCACGAATGTCCGAACCTACGCTCAGCAGCAACAGATGAGCCAGCGATTGACGTCCTTCTGCAGACGGAGTTGGATCGGGACTTCATGATAGGCCCGTTCAGTCAGTCTCCCTTTAACATCTGGGGGGTTAGCCCTATCGGGCTTGTACAGGGAATATTTTCAAATAAAAACGTCTGGGTATGATCTGTCAGCGCCTCATTCTTCCGTCGCTCCCAGTCTCAACTCGCTCATCCCCTCATCAAGTGGAGGGAGCGATATTATTTCGCGACCAAATTGACCTTCGGGTCTAAGAGTAGTCCTTGGGCAGCCAGGGCAGATCTGGCCATGTGGGAACACTTTCTTAGTAATTGGAACGGTGTGTCCCTGTTCATCCCAGTCGTGTCCACGCAGTCACCTCAGGTGGTGACCGATGCGGCGGCATCCACAGGATGCGCCGCCATTTTTGGCCATTTGTGGTTCGCCGCCCCTTGGCCTCCTCAAGCACTAGCCACACCAGGCTTCACTACCACGTCAGCCCTCTTTGAGCTCTTCCCCATCGTAGCAGCCGCTCACCTATAGGGTCACCATTGGTCTGGACAGACTGTGGCTTTCACGACAGACAACCAAGCCACAGCCAAGATCATCAGCAAGGGCAGGCCTAAATCCAGGCCCGTCATGTCCTTCCTCCGCAGACTGGTCCAGCTATCCCTACAGCATCAGTTCAATGTTACTGCCCATTCATTCCAGGGAAGTGTAACTCAGCGCTTATTGTCATTCTCACCTAGCACTGTCACACAGCACGATACGCCAGTACGTGGCCGGGGTGCCGCACTACTTGTCACTTCAAGACCCCGCGAGGCCTTCGGTGTTCTCCTGCCACGCAGTGAGGGCTCTACTACGTGGAGTGCAGAAACACCAGCCGCCAGTCAGCCCGAAGCGGCTGCCTGTCACGGGGGAGATCTTCAAGGGAATGTCTGACATCCTGGATAGGTCCCCTTTCGGTCTCCTCCTCAGCACCGTCCCGCAGGCTGCGATACACATGGCGTTTTATGGGTTTCTACGGCCCAGCGAGTTCACTCGCAGCCACCCAGCCGGTCCAGTCTTGCATAGAAGTAGTCTCTGCCGCCACCAGGATCACTACGTCCTTCACTTGGCGACATCCAAAACTCAGCAGCGAGGTTCTGGAGTAGATGTTCACCTGTACAGGACTCACAACAACTGGTGCCCAGTTGCCGTGTTAAACCGCCTGACGGCACTGCTATCCGACCGCCCAGGGTCCAGTCCGCTTCTACCCTTTCCGGTATAACCCCTCAACTCGTCGCAGTTCGTGGAACATGTCCGGGTCCTTCTCGGCAATCTTCAGTTGGACCCCAGCCAGTACACCGGGCATTCATTCCGGATTGGGGCGGCCACGACGGCCTCAAGACAGGGGGTTCCGGACCATGTGATCAAGGAACTGGGTCGGTGGAAATCGGCCTGCTTCTCTCGCTACATTCCTAACCCACAGTTAGAGATGGCTCAGGCCTTTGCTCGTCTTACTCAGCGACATTACCTTTAATAAATAATTATCCCCTACCTGAAGGTTTTTGCCCCCTTATTTTGGTGTACCATACGGTAGACCAAGGCACACTTTCAGGTCTATTTCATGTTGGTAAATTTTGGGTTGTTCCTATATGTCATCTTTACTCATGTCGTCCGTAGGGCTCTAGACCATAAATTGGAAGGCCGGGTACCGGCCTGAAGTTATGGGAGGAGCCCGGAGGGTATTTAAGCAGCCCAAAGGCCGCCGGTCTTTGTCGGTTTCCTGTGCGTGATACCCACCCACCCTCCCCTTTTAAAAGCCTCTTCCAAGTATTCTTACCCCAGACTGAATACTCATTCCACATTATTCCATAACTACTTCTTATCATTCTTTATCTAGGGTATGCCCCCTTATTTTGGTGTACCATACGGTAGACCAAGGCACACTTTCAGGTCTATTTCATGTTGGTGAGTTTTGTGGTGTTCCTATATGTCATCTTTACTCATGTCGTCCGTAGGGCTCTAGACCATAAATATATATATATATATATATATAAATCGTTTAAATCTTCTTATAGATATATAACGTCTTTGGAATGGGTTAATCCTCAAAATGGTATTCCCATATATATTTTGCTCCCATATAAATTAAGCTTCCTGCAAGTCCTGTTGTAATAAGAGAATGAATATATGCAATCCAACAATGAGCTCACAGAACTCTCACCTCCACTCCTTGTAGTGTCAGCATAGAATTGCTATGGATAGCCTTTTCTCCTATTCCGATATCGGCCACCAGGGCACCCTCTGTCCCTGTAATTAATTAAGCTGCACGGAACCTCCGTATCCATATCTGCACACTCCAATAATGATAAACTCACAAAGGAGTGAAAAGAGGAAAAAAAATACCTCCGATAGTGTAGTATGTCAAAACACTGAATATAGTTTATTAAATAAAAGCAGATTGGACTCTTACATAAATATATTGATTTAAAAGCAAAGAAAGTAAGTAACAATGTGGCGTTTTCTTGCCGTTCTCATGTCACTTCCGGTATTACAATCTATAGCCACTACCGGCCACTCCCTACGCGTTACGTCATCCACGTGACTTCATCAAGGGTACCGGATTGGCTGTTGTGGACTTCCTTATCAATAGCAAAACCGGAAATGCAAGTGCAGACATTTTCTTGTGGTCCTCTATATTCAACAACTGCGGCCATTGTGTTGTAGCCCGCTGTATGACATAGACGAGGCTAAAAGTGACTGCTGTCCTCAAATAAACCACAAACTAATATAACCACAAACAGTCCCAATAATAATAAAAGACGAGGAAGCAAATTGGATGATTGCACAAATAACTATCAATCAAAATCTGACACGGATAGTTGTCCTAATGGGAACTTTTGGCTTAAATTAAAAACTATAAATGGCGGGGGACCCACAGATGTAAAACATAGTCATAGTCCCTATCCTTTTTCTACAGAACACTAAATTTGTTTAAAATAAGGTTGCTCCAAGCGTCCCCCTTTTATTTTATAGACGTAGCATCCCCTTTTCCTTTTTAGCCTACTGATTATGGTTCAAGGGATATGCTAGAAATGGCAAATGCATACAGAATTTTGCTATGAGTGTGGTTTTTGAACCAACACAATGAAGCAAAGGTAGCAGTAAACTTAAACGTCATCCCCAATCATTACATCATTAGACAAGCTCACCTTTATACTGATATTTGGCATTCCTTGTGTAAGCTGAAATAATTTTTATTAGGTGGGAAATTCAGGAATGTAGTATATTGACTAGAAGGAGCAACATTGGGAGCTCTGTAGTAATGCTTTTTGTGTCCTCAAGGGAGGTAATGTGTCTATTGGGAAATTAACTTTAATCACATATGGAATTCTTCCACTTTTAAATGCTTAATTTTTTTACTTTATACATTTTCAGTGTTATTGATTGACCCTTTAATAAAATAGCTTTATTCAATAAAACATGTAGGGAATAGTTACTGGTATTTGCTATTGCTGATATTGTCTGACATTTGAATGCTACACAATCGTGTTATATTTAGGCAAAAGGGAAATTTAATGAACATTGTTAATCTGTTCATTTATTTTATTATTATTTTTTTTTATGGGCTGAGGAATCTCTTAATTACTGCTTCTGTTCTATTCTGTTAATTATGTACAGTATATTAACATCCTATTTAATCAATAGCTCAACAAATTAACCATTGAATTTCTTTAAGTATATTTCTTTTTTTTTGTTCCGTTATTTTTTCTCTTCAAGTTAAAATGAGAGATGTATATTTGTACAATCATACCCTGTTTCTCGAATGCACCTACCGATCTCTCTGTTCTTATATATATATGTTCTTATATATTTTGTACTTGCATAAAATACCTCAATAAAACGTTTGTAAACAAACAAAAATAAATAAATGAACCATTAAATGCACATCTCATTCTGTCCCACTGTGTCTTAATAAAGACATTTACTTATACATATCACACAACCAGGCTATAGATTATTTGTCACTACCTGACACTGTCCATAATCTGTCTGTAGCAGGTGTCTTGTTTCTCCTGCGACCCCGCCAAGCTGGCCGCCGCAATGTACACGGGGGGGGGGGGGTACACATGGGGGATCAGGGACAGGGACAAAAGTAAGGGGGCCAACTATAAAATGCAATTGTATATATACACATACACACACATATACACAATGCCTTGAAAAAGTATTGGTGGTTGTAGCCATGTGAAGGGGAGGACAGAGTGGAGCAACCAGGTGGAGGGGAGAACAGAGTGGAGCAGCCAGGTGGGGGAGGACAGAGTGGAGCAGCCAGGTGGGGGGCAGGACAGTGTGGAGCAGCCAGGTGAAGGGGAGGACAGAGGGGAGCAGCCAGGTGGATGGGTGGACAGAGTGGAGCAGCCAGGTGGAAGGGAGGACAGGGTGAATGCAGCCAGGTAGAGGGGAGTACAGAGTGGAGCAGCCAGGTGGAAGGGAGGACAGACTGGAGCACCCAGGTAGAGGGGAGTACAGAGTGGAGCAGCCAGGTGGAGGGGAGGACAGAGTGAATGCAGCCAGGTAAAGGGGAGGACAGGGTGAATGCAGACAGGTGGAGGGGAGGACAAAGTAGAGCAGCCAGGTGGAGGGGAGGGCAGAGTGAATGCAGCCAGGTGGAGGGGTTACACTGTCACACCAGTGATAAGGTTCTGTCCCTCTATAGAAGCCTTCATCCCGGTCCTCACACCTGGAGGCAAGTTCTTACCTTGGAGGATAATAATAGAATCACTGGCACTTTCTCTCTGGCTCCCTCCACCTGACAGCCTCGTGGTCCCTCTTCTCCTCTCCCGGTCCTCTCTCCCCTCCTCCTATTTCCCCTCCCGCTCGGCATGCTGGGGGCTGCATTCATTTCTCAGGGAATTTTCCTGGGCTCGCTGGTATCCGGGACTGCAAGTCCCATAATCCTCCAAGTGTTTGTTTCCCATTGGCCCTGAATGTGGCCAATAGGCGCGCATATTACCGGGGGGGGGTGAATGAGAGCCGCTCGGCTGGAGAAGAAGTCTGTCAGTTTTGGCGCTACTGCCCTGTGTCCTGTGTCAGCAGCGGCTGATGAAGGTCGACACCCGCTACACAAAAAAAAGTGTTTTAATTGGGGGGCACATAAGAGGGCATAGTATAATGTTGGTGGGGCCATGGCCCCCTCTGCCCTCCCTAGTGAAGCCACTGGAGCTGACTTACATAGAGCTGCTTGCAACCTCCTATGTGTCCCTAAGGAAGAAAGCCAATAAAAGGAGCAGTTACATGAGCCAATAAGCGGGACTTTAACCACTTCAGCCCCGGAAGGATTTACCCCCTTCCTGACCAATCCGTTTTTGGCGATACGGCACTGTGTTGCTTTAACTGACAATTGCACGGTCATGCGAAGTTGTACTCAAACAAACTGTTTGTCCTTTTTTCCCACAAATAGAGCTTTCTTTTGGTGGTATTTGATCACCTCTGCAGTTTTTACTTTTTGTACTATAAACAAAAGAAGAGCGAAAATTTTGAAAGAAAACGCAATATTTTTTACTTTTTGCTATAACAAATATCCCAAATTAAAAAAAAAAAATAATAATTTCTTCATCAGTTTAGGCCGATATATATTCTTCTACATATTTTTGGTAAAACAAAATGCAATAAACGTATATTGATTGGTTTACGCAAAAGTTATAGCATCTACAAAATAGGGGCTAGATTTATGGCATTTTTTATTATTATTATTTTTTTACTAGTAATGGCAGAGATCTGCAAATTTTATCGGGACTGCGGCATTGCGGTGGACAGATCAGACACTTATCACACATTTTTGGGACCATTGACAATTACACAGTGATCAGTGCTATAAAAATGCACTGATTACTGTATAAATATCACTGGCAGAGAAGGGGTTAACACTAGGGGGCGATCAAGGGGTTAATTGTGTTCCCTCAGTGTGTGTTTTAACTGTGGGGGGATGGGACTGACTTTGGGAGGAGACCAATAGTTATTCCTGTATACGAGGAACAACAGATCAGTCTCCTTATCCCTGACAGAATGGAGATTTGTGTGTTTACACACACAAATCTCCATTCTCGCTCTGTCAGGAGCGATTGCACATGCTCAGCGGTGCGTGTGTGTCCCCTATACTCATTAAAGCACCCGCCATACAGCTACACTGATTTGCGCAGGAGTGCCATTCTGCTGCCGTCAATCGTTGGCGGGCAGTCAGAAAAAGGTTAACAAGCTGCAGGAAGTAGCTGCAAGGTCTCTGGAATATGAAGTCTCAGCACAAAGTAGCCTCACTGACTTTTACAGAGACAGCATTCTCTGTGGGCAGGAAAGTAAAAGACTCAATTTTGTAATTCCTGAAGAGAGTCAGTCATCATGAGGCAGTGAAAGAGATCAGACCTGAAGGAGAGATGCTGTCTCTCAGATGATCTCCCCATGCAATTCAGACCTCCAATGCCAGTCGGGCATCCAGGCTGAGAGAGGGGGATTCCAAGGTGCATATCGAGGCGCACCTGCACCGACGGTGAAGCGTTCCAGTGTGAGGTGACTAGTCGGGTCACCAGGAAAGCCTGCTGTTCTGAGAAGTTTGTTTGGGCCTTGATCACAGGATTTGGTAAAAATAACGATGCTTTACAGCTAACGCCCTAGGCGGCGCAGTGTGAAAGGGGTCTAAGTGCCCCAAAGAGAGTGGCTAGCTAAAGACACCAAATCTTATCTTTTCTTCAAAAGGACTGAAGCCACTAGTGCCATACGGATCCACACACACATATTCTGGGCTCTGCATATGCATTGGGTGTGTGGGACAGTTTATCTAGAAAGTTAAGCCATTACTTGTTGACTTGAATAAAGTGTTTAAAGTTGGGCCTGTGGTGTCAGTGGGCAGAAGAGAGAGCCCTGACACAAAGGGAGTCATTCCTCTGCTCTCCTCCTGCCTGGACTCATAGAGCTAACATGAGTAAATTTTGGCCTCTTCTTCTGGCTGACACCTCTATTAGTAAATTTGTGAGATCAGACCCTGACATCACGTATCGTCATTCCCCATCTCTAAGAGATCGACTGATAAAAAGTCACCACTCCCCTAAAAAAACATACACTGAACGTGAATCGGGCACTTTTTCATGTGGACACTGTGACCTTTGTCAATTTGTCGCCAACTCAAAAACGGTTTGTTTACCTGATGGTTCCACATACAACATTCAACATCATGTTGATTGTAGAACCATACGGGTTGTCTACCTAGCCCAATGCAGATGTGGGGCTTTTTATGTTGGGAAAACCAAGCGACCTTTCTAGGTTCGCATCCGTGATCATATTAAACCAATGCAAAAACGTGTCACAACAATGGCAATTAATAGGCATATTGGAGCTATACACAATTTTGATCCACACTATATTTGTTTTGCGGCCTTGGAACATGTGGAAACACATGTAAGAGGCGGTGGCATAGATGAAAAACTGATCCAGTTAGAAACCAAATGGATGCATAACCTTAATGCTATTCATTTTCCAGGACTCAACGAATATATTAGCTATAAACCTTTTCTATAAACACTATACGATGAAAGGGATAGTAAATTGCTTGTTTATTTCATTTTAATTACTTTGATGGGACTGTATCAACCTATGCACCCATAATTATGGCTGCGTTGGTTGCTTCACCCCCTCTTGATCTGTCAATTCTTGCTTTGGTGTTTGTCGTTTAAACCCCCCCCCCCCCCTGCTGCATTGCGGCTGTTTTGCCTGAATTGTGGTGAAACTGTCTGGGCCACTGAAATTCCAGTTATAGTTCTAAACCATTTGTATCCACATCTTTAATTTATATCATTATATAAAAATATATATATATATTTTTTAACAGGACATAAATATTGTAAATATAGTGCCTATCGTACAATCTATATGTAATTCAATGAGGTTATTATGTCAAATTAATTTTTTTGATTGTATTATCTCCTCTTACTGCTAGCTTTATATAAAGTGTATGTCTCATCCATTGGAATAGATCATGGCTAGCCTTGGCCACATGACGTGCTCTTTATATCCTGGGCTTTGCCGCTGGCTTTTTCCCTCTCCAATTGTAGGGAATAATATTGCTTTTTTTTTTTTAATTCTTTATTTCTCCAAAGGGATACATTACAGACAAAATATACATTACTTCAACCATTTGTATTTACTGAAATTTGACTTCATTCCAATTTCTCACTCAGGTCTACTATCCCTTTTCTCTTTTTATGTTTTATACATATAAAACCTAACCAGTTCCCCTATGCCTCTTGTTAATCTGTGGGCCCTAGTTCCTAAGGATCCCTAGAGGCCTCCCCTAACCAAAGGGCGATAAAACAAGAAAGAGAAAAAAAAAAAAAAAAAGGAATGATATTGCACTCTGCGAGCCTTGGACTTCTCAGGGTCCCATCCCCGCTCAGGTTCTGCAGCGATCCACTATGTATGTCCCGTGATGGCTGGCTCTCCTCTTTATTTCCATCATTAGATACCCCCAGCTGGCTTAATTTGACGCTGTTGTTGGCTGTATGGACACCCAAGGGTTGGCGCCACCTTTACGCCAACCCACCTCTAGCCCCCACACTCACTACACTACTCTCCTGTCTTGATACATCTGACATCACACATCAGCGCTTTCACTATCTAATCCGCTGTTATTACATCCCTCATCCTGTGGGGACTGTATTGGCATTGTGTGCGCCTGTGGAGTGCCCGCTGCCGTCTAGCGATGCGCGCACACTGTACAGGCACTATGGGTAGTGTAGGCCATGCGCTCTTTCACATGTGCGCATGCGCGGCCGGCTAATTTGTCCGCTTCCTGATCGGCTTAACGCCGATCAGGTGTGGGGGGTATTTAAGACCTGCAAGTCTGCACATTCAGTGTGATGGACTCAGGGGCGTCGGTACACCATGCTGTTTCGTTGTTCAGGTCAGTTACTTACTAATTTTAATACAGTTAAACCCCTCTACTTTTTTACTCTCTGAATTGGCTACTGTTGATTCCTCTTTGCTATAGACCATGGCCTAAGTTTTGTCTTACAAACTAGCAACAACAACTAACTTGCCATCTGTTTTCAATGACCACATCATGTTCACCTTTACATTAATAGGTGAGCGTTTCTTTTTTGCTCAATCCTTAATATGCACCAATCTGTGCTGTGTTTAATATAGTACTGCTAAAGTACTCATATGCTTTTTTTATGTGCATTCTTGATTCCAGTTACTGTACAATTGGCTAGTGCTGGCCATTTATATCCAACATGCTTTATCATTCCAATTTACCCGACGCCCCTCTATATTAACTACTCCAAATGTTTTTGGTAAGCTCTATTGAGGCTATGCTAGCCCCCTATCATTTAACGAGATTAGTTATTCTCCTTAAATATACATTTTTTGCTTATGACGTTATTTTACCCTACCAGGTCCCGAATGCCCCCTACAGCCATAGAAGTGACGCTTAAGTTTTGACTGCTGTACTGGGGTTCTAATCTGGGGTTTGCCTTGCCAATCCTGGGGTATGTATTTGGGGATTTGCTGAGTCCTGGGCCTGATTCAATGAGGGTGGGGCTTTGTTTACTGACCACGTCATGTGGCCAATGTTTAACAATAATGATTGGACATTATAGTTATTATGCAACTAATGATATTTTTGTACTTGTTCCTTAGCAATTTTATTGCGGTACAGATAATCTTCACTATCCTGAGGAAGCCAATGCTGGCGAAACATGTCGGTTAAATCCAAACAAAGTTTTGTCTCTACCTTTGATCTATGTATTACATAGGTCTATTAGCCCCCTTTCCATATAATTATATGTAGAATATGTGTTATATGTATTGTACTTTATCTGTTTATTGTGATTTTCATATCACTGTCCATTTTTTGTTCTAAAATAAAAATTGTTTTTTACTATAACTTGTGAGTATTTTCATATTGCTGGTACCATAATAATCCCCTTTACCTATCCCTGTTCACCCTTACATAACCTGAGTAAAGGTAACCAATCCGATTTAAAGTGGTTGTAAACCCTCCACTACAACTTAATCTCTTTAAAATCTACATAGCACAGGCAGCTGATTGCTGCCAGTGAAAGTGCACTCACTGTTTTGGTTTCCATAGTAATCGCCCTGCAATGTTCAGTGACGTCAGCCGCGATTGTGCACTAGGTACAATGTTTAATGGCACACTGTGGGTGCCGCTTCTGTCTGCTCTGCATGCCAGGTCATTAGCATCCCCTGTCTTCCTCTCAGAACGGCACAGAGGGAAGTATTGCGATGCTTCTCCCCTTTTGATTTGCTATCAGCTATGGGTTCGCTCTGTTGCTGTAGTAACGAAAATCCACATAGAGGCTTGGTTTCGACGCTACGGCGCATGCGCAAGATTTGTAAAAGCAATCATAGTAAGGGCGGAAATGACGTCCTGAATTGATTCAAGAAACAGCAGTAGAAATGGCACGGCCAATACCCGGAAGAGAAGATAATCTAAATAAGATAAAAAAGTTATTTACTAACCTAATTTTTGGCCGATTTATAAGTGTTTTCATTTGCAATACTTAGCAGTATATATAAATTGAAAAAAGAAAAGAAAAATCATCCGGGGTAAACTTCCTCTTTAAAGTGTCATATTGTGCTTTATTTACCATTTAAGTGTGCCTATGCTCTTGGGGACATTCTCAGGTTTGGAATCTCCTGAAAGCAGCTTGAATATAGGATTGAGAGCTATATTCTTCTTAAATCTCAGTTATTGCTCTCTAGTTGATTACTTGGCTATATACTGTTACTGTCTGTTATTCTTCCACAGAAATATTGCAGTAAAGACAACTTCTGTGTTTTATCACAATGTGTGTGTTTCTCATTGGTGTGCCAGAGGGGGCTGAGGCTGTTATTAGGGTTGAGAGTCAGAGTAACGGACTGAATATACAAAAGCAGCTCCTTCATGTATATCACTACATGTTGATATACGTGAATTAAAAAATTTAAGTTTACAGTTCTCTATTTTCTATTAAAATGGGCTGAATATATTTTGTACACAGCTACAGTATGTTCTATTTAGTAGAGATTACTAAATAACTAGATTATACAACATGTTTTGAGAGGTTATACATGTGAGTGAAAAGTTTACACAGTTCTCAAGCTGAAGTATATGTCTCACGTTGTGAAAGCAGTTGGATCCTGAAGAAATCTTCACTGCAGAGATGACAGTTCTTCTCCCTAGTTCTGAACCTCTGGTTCTGGAAGGGGTAATAGCTTTAGGCCTCAGGCTAAATTCAACAGAAAAAGTCCTCCCCCCAAAAAATAAGAATCTATACCAGATCCTTATCTGAGCATGCAGCCTGGCTGGACAAATAAAGGGAGGGGCAATGAGCATGTGCAGCCTTCCCCCAAACCATACCGGACCACGTGCAATCAACATAGGGTAGCTTGCCAGGTTGGAATGTGGATGTTGATATGAAATGTGATTTTTAGCTGCAGGTCGCTGTGTACAGCATCACTGATTTCTATATTGCTTCAGTACATACTTCTGTGTACAATATATAACTACATTTAGTCACAAATACTGCCATATATATGTAATGAGCACATTGTACAGATCAGAGCTATCCAGGTCCTTTCCTTGAGGTCAAGAGGCATCACAAGTCAATACACCTGAATTTAGCCTGAAAATTACATACAGACACAGTTCATGATCAAGATGCAGATGAAGTGGGTGGGAGAGAGCTTGAGCAGGTAAGGGTAAGGAAAAAAACATAAACTACATGGCACCTACTGTACACCCTGTTATGGGGAATCACTTTGGGAAGTGTGTTGGGGGAGTTGTCCTGTCAGGTAGACTGTATGGAGTCCCTGATTTCCAGTGGTTGTTTCATTACTTTCTGAAATATAATAAAACATTTTGGAGGTTGCCTACTGACTAAGCTGTATGTTACATCATTTAAGTGATGCTATGCTGGATGCTTGGCTTAAACATAATTTTAATTGGCAAAAAGACAGTTTGGGGTATTGAATGCTTTCTATTGTTTAGCAAGCATGTTCGTCTTATTTATTCACTTACAAGATACTGTCTAATTTTTTTTTTTTTTATTTAGTAGAAATTTAAAAAATTATAATGTGTATAGAGTGCAAAACGTTTTAAATGACAATTGCACTTGTGTTTTAAAATTAATATTGTATTTTCCCACATAAACTATGTTTTTACAATTGTCTGCCTTTTGCATTTCTGTCGCTATGTAACACATATAGAGTAGGTGTTATTCCAATTTGGCAGCAATTTTTGCTGGTTTTAAGCAAAATGCGTCTAAGCAGCACTGTAGAGCAAAAGTAGAGGCACATTTTAATGGAAAGCAAATTCAGCTAATTTGCAGGAAAATCAGTTTTGAAAAAGAATTCCAACTTTCTAGGTGCAAAAATGAAAAATTGCATGTCATCTCTAGGGATAGGCGAATGGTTCGGCCCGATCATAAGTTCGGACCAAACTTTGGCTGTTTGGATGTTCTGCGAACACCGAACAATATGCAGTGTTTGGGGCAAATTCAGAACACTGTTAAAGTCTATGGGACATTAACATGAAAATTCAAAAGTGTTCATTTTAACCACCTGCCTACCGTGCACTAACACCCCCTTCCTGCCCAAGCCATTTTTCATCTTTCAGCGCTGTCGCACTTTGAATGACAATTGCGTGGTCATGCTACACTGTACCCAAACGCATTTTTTATCATTTTCTTCACACAAATAGAGCTTTCTTTTGGTGGTATTTATTTACCGCTGGGTTTTTAATTTTTTTACAAAAAAAAAGAACAAAAATTTTGGGAAACAAAAGTTTTTTGACTTTTTCTGTCAGAAAATGTAGCAAAAAAAAAGAGGCTGACTATCTGATCCCTCTAGCCCCCAAAATTCCCGTTCTATATCTGACACCCAAAATACATAAAAATAAAGAACAACCCCCAGGACGTCCAATCATAAGTGGTATAAATTCTCTGTTTTCTCGTATGGGTGAATACCTAGATTGTTTTTTCAAACCACTAGTCCCATGTAGTCCCTCCTATTTGAAGGACAGCCGTGAATTGATAGTCCTTCTTCAAGAATTAAGAGCAACACCTAATACCATTATGATTACTGTAGATATTGAATCACTATATACAAATATTAGACATATGGATGCTGAAGTGGCAATAAAATGGGCATTAACTAAAGATTCTCAATTAAAACAAGCACAGATCAACCATTTAGTTAAAGGGTTAAGTATGACAATGAAAAATAATTTCTTTTGGGCTAACAGTGAGTACTATAACCAAGTTGGGGGTGTAGCTATGGGGGCTCGCTATGCCCCAAGCGTGGCCAACATAGTCTTAAACAAGTGGGAAGCTGAAACAATTTTTTTCGAACGGAATGAGTCGCTGGTGTTCTATAAAAGATATATAGATGATATTATTGTTTTCTGGAGAGGGCCCGTGGAGGAATTTAATGAGTACCTAACCAGTATGAATAATAATCTATATGGTCTAAAGTTCACCAGCGAACACATGGGACAGGAGGTTAATTTTTTGGACCTTACTATCACCATTAAGCAGGAGCAATTCATTACAAAAACCTACTTTAAAGCAACAGACAGGAATGGGTATGTACCTACAAGTAGTTGCCACCACCCAAGATGGATAGGTGCGGTCCCAAAAGGCCAGTACATGCGTATAAAACGCAACTGTGCAACACAAATTGACTTTCAGGAACAAGCACAGGTGCTAACTGAAAGATTTATTGAGAAGGGATACAAAGAGGACACCCTCAAGAAAGCATTATCACAAGTATCCAATCTAGATAGGAGCTCCCTACTCACTACTAAAGCTAAACCAGAATACGTGGGTGGTCTAGCCTTTATAACAGGCTACAATAGACAATATAGAGAGGTAGAAGCCATTATCAAAAAACATTGGCCCATACTCAGACAAGATCAAAATCTAAAGCTAAATATCCCAAAGGTACCAAAATTTATTTACACCAGAGCTCCTGGACTCCGGAATAAGATAGCCCCCAATGTGCCAGACCCCCCCAAGAAACCGCCCACTTTTTTGGATGGATCAGGGTTTCATTATTGTAACAGATGCAAAGCATGTAAAATAACGAGACAACCAGGCACTAGCAAAAAACTAACCCATTTCCAATCATGTGCAAATAAAAGAACTCATAAGATTAAACCCCTTATAACGTGTGACTCTGAATATGTCACTTACGTACTACAATGCCCATGTCCTATGCAATATGTAGGGCGTACCACGAGAAAGCTCAAAGTACGCATAAATGAACATTTGACCAATATTAAGAAAAAATTTCCCAACCATAGTGTGCCCAGACACTTTGAGAGATATCACAATAGTGATCCTTCACTGTGCAAGTTCTATGGAATAGATAGAGTATCAAGACATTGGAGAGGAACGGATATGAAAAAAGCAATATCTCAAAATGAGACTAAGTGGTTATATACATTGGACACGATGCAACCTTTAGGGATGAATATAGATTTAGACCTGAATTGCTTCTTGTCCAATGAATAGTTAACTGAGGAAAGGATAATTATAACTAGATAAAAAATAAGTCGTTTTTATCTACTGTCAACGGTGTTGGGGGGAACTGGCAGGATAATTGTGACAGACATTGTGCTGTGAGATGGAGGGATTGTTATCGCCCGTCTGTGGAGTGGGTGATCAAAAGATCTGTTCAGATTGCCCCATATGGATTATATCCCATGTATTAACATTTGGTAAAGAGTTAAGTAATAGAAAATACACTCATGCATAGAATGGAGGCAGGAGATATATATAAACTGTCTGGAGTGAACATACCATATGTAGTGACATCTTGTGGACCGTATGAGTAATACAGACGCCACATCCCATAGAGAATAATATAAAATTCAATAAATTTAAAAGCAATATGCCGTAACAACCAGTTTGTGAGCAGTGAATGGTATTATATAAAAGTTGATCTAATGACCAAATAGATATATACATCTGCATCTAGGTAATTAAAATAGTCAAATGTTGATTGAGAGGGTGATTTATAAGCTATCCCATCTTACTGTATGAAAGATGTGGTTCCATAGATAGTAAGACACAATAGTGACATCTTGTGGATTTAATGAGTACTGCAGATTCTATACTCCATAGAAAAATAAAATAAGCCAACATATAGTTTTTTAATTATAGTTGGTGGTTAGACATGGGCAGGTTTACCTCCGCCCTTTACTAATCAAATAAGACAGGAAAAATCTGTGCCTATTGCAAAGATTTATATTAGTCCCAGGATTAGACGTTGAAAAGTTATTTATTTAAAAAGTTATGCAAATGAAGTCCCATATTTAATTAATACCCAGAAATATAAAATAAAGCCCCGTCTGGAGTCAGGGAATAATGAGGCAAAGTTAGATCTAAAACATAGATAATTTTATATTCCAACTGTGGGGGTTAATACTTATCCATTATGTATAGATTTTTTTCAGCTGTGTTGTGAGCTTAACTGGGACTGAGGCTGTGCACACACTAAGTCGTCATTGGTTGGCCACTAATGAGGATCAGTATATTAATCAGGTTATTCAGTGATCAGGTATGCCACCCTGAAGACGTGACAAACACGAAACGTACGTCGGTAGGCGGTACCTGATCACTTTGTATCTTTGGATGCACTATTGCTGGACTTCCTGTGATATTGACTCCGGCTGTCTGGTGAGTGGAACGCACGCTAGAGACGCACGCCAGGAGGGGAAGGATCCGCTGCTCCATCGAATCTTTTAACATATCGCAAGTAGCCTCAGTGCCGGGTAGGCACTGGAAAATGTAAGTGAGCAATTGGCTGCTGTGTTTTTTATGCTATATTTTTTAAAATAAAACGTTATTACGCTATGAGGTGCGCCTCTCTTTATATTCCCACATATGTTTCCAATCCATTCCATCTGAGCTGGTCTGATAGAGGGAAGAGAGCCCTTGAGTGAGGGTGTGTCACTCAGTGTACAGGCACAATCCTGTGAAAGCGCATTTGATTGCTTCTAAACAAAGTAATCAACTCCATTTGGTAAGAGGCCATTTAATACTACTGGTTCTCACATTGGGTGGATCGAGAATTTGTCTGGTGATGGTGCACAAGCTATATCTACAGGACTGATATATGAACTTTTGCAGCAAGGACTACTATATGAACTTTGCGTTATATCAATTAACACTGTCTAATTTATATTAATATTTTTCACTTTTTATATATCAGATTGGGCATAAGTGCTTGATCATTATTTGCCAATTGTGTTGGCTTGCACTTTTTATTTATAAATAGATGAATTTGTGTGTTAATTATCTTTGGGGTAATTTAACACTGTCTAATTTATATTATTATTGTTTGTATAAACACACTCTAACCAATTTTTATTATTCACATTATATTGGTTGTAATTATTTGCAAATTTGGTTCACTATTATCACTTTAAATAGTTACTAATTAGCTTAGATCATGGTAGATCTATATTGTGTCTGCACACCTTTTTTCAATAAGCTCTTCGTCTCTACTATACAGTTCAGAATTTACAATTAATTAACCTATTAATTAATTCAGTATCTCATGTTGGTCTGTTATATTTATATTATTTAATTTTCATAGGGAGCAGCTGTACTGGGTTTATAGTATTAATATTAGTATAGACCTTTTTGAATTATCCTAAGCGCGGAGCTAGACAAGCCAATGTGAGTGGCCGTCTACAATTCTTCAGAAAATGTAGCAAAACAAAGTAATTGTTCACCTTCACTGATGTGCGCTGATGAGGCGGCACTGATGGGCACTGATAGGCTTAACTGGTGGGCATTGTGAGGTGGCTTTGATGAGGAGGCACTAATATGCCGCACTTATGGGCACTGATTGGCACTGATATATGGCACTGATGAGCACTGATTAGGTGGCACTGATGGGCACTAATAGGTGGCACTGGTGGGCACTGATAGGCGGCAGTGGCTGGCACCGATAGGCGGCACTGGTGGGCAGGGATAAGCAGCACGGATAGGCGGCATGGATAGGCGGTACAGATGGGCACTGATGGGCTTTGATTGGTGGCACTGATTGGCGACACTGGCATTGATGAACAGCAGTGATGGGTATTGATGGGCAGCACTCATAGGTGGCACTGATTGCCAGCACTGACTGGCATGGCTAATGGGCACTGATTTGTGGCACTTGTGGGCAGTGGTGGGCACTGATTGCTGCCACTGGTGGGCACTGTATGCTGGCATTGGTGGGCACTGTATTGTTACACTATATTTCTTTATTGTAATCAGGGCACTGATGATCAGTGCCCTGATTACATCCCTAGATGTCCCCCTGTGAGGAGATGCCGCTGATCAGCTCTCCTCGCCTCACACTCTGTCAGTGTGAGGTGAAGAGAGACGATTACTAGCTTCTCCGTGTTTACATGTGACCGGCTGTGATTGGACATAGCCCATCACATGGTTAAAGAGCCGCGGACACAGATCGGGGTCGTGCCGTGTCCTAGCAACATGGTGCGTCCACGCTGCGTGATCGCCGCGCGCCCGTGATCGCCGCGTGCCCCTGCCGTCATTTGACACTGGGCCGGTGTTCTGTCACAAACAGTCCGGCTATCACCAAGTGTCCGCTGTGTACTGCGCATGCGCAGCGCATGCGCAGTAGGGAGCATAAAAATTTTCAGAAAATCTTCGAAGATAAACGGCGCCTGCGCAGTGAGTCGAGGTGTAAGCCCCACCATTTAAGTGGACATAGGGCTACACAAACTTAGAGGGCCCCTCGCGGGCCCGCTTCGCTCACCACACTTCGGGCACGGCCTCGCTGCGCTCGGCTCTTTTGTCCACTTGGACTGTGGGGCTTGAAAGTGGACTCACGGCGCAGGCGCCGTTCATCTTCGTAAATTTTCAGAATCTGGGTGTCCTGTGTACTGCGCATGCGCAGTACACAGCGGACACTTAGTGATGGGGACAGAAAATGATAGTACACCGGCAGCAACAAAGACAATAAAGGCTTATATGCAACTTATTGTCATAAAAAGTGTTTGGGGACCCAGGTCCTACCCCAGAGGACATGTATCAATGACATTTTTTTTTTTTTAAACGGACGTTTTTTTCGGGAGAAGTGATTTTAATAATGCTTAAAGTGAAACAATAAATTTCGTACCTGGGGGGTGTCTATAGTATGCCTGTAAAGTGGCACATTTTTCCCGTGTTTAGAACAGTACCTGCACAAAAAGACATTTCTAAAGGAAAAAAAGTAATTTAAAATTACTCGCGATTATAACGAATTGTCTGTGGGAGAAATCAAAAGTGCTAATTTTAAAGGCTTATATGCATGGTATTGTCATAAGTGCCCCAGGGGACATGTATCAATGCAAAAACAATTTATTTTTACACAAAGTTGTCAATTTATAAGATAATTTTAACACATAGCATGTATATAGCAAAAATTACACCCCAAAATACATTCTGCTACTCTTCCCGAGTATGGCGATACCACATATGTGAGACTTTTACACAGCCTGGCCACATACAGAGGCCCAACATTGAAGTAGTACCTTCAGGCGTTCTAGGAGCATAAATTACACCTCATTTCATTCCTACCTATCACACTTTTGAAGGTCCTTGAGCACCAGCCCAGTGGAATTACCCACAAAATGACGTCATTTTGGAAAGCAAACACCCCAACGTATATTCTATGAGGCATGGGCTGAAAATAGGTACTCGGGTACTCTGATGGGCTGCAGATAGGTACTCGGGTACTCTGATGGGCTGGAGACAGGTACTCGGGTAACTTGATGAGCTGCAGACAGGTACTCGGGTACTCTGATGGGCTGGTGACAGGTACTCGGTTACTCTGATGGGTGGGTGACAGGTACTTGGGTACTCTGACGGCCTGGTGACAGGTACTCGGGCACTCTGATGGGCTACAGATAGGTACTTGGGTACTCTGATGGACTGGTGACTGGTATTTGGGTACTCTGAAGGGCGGTGACAGGTACTCAGGTACTTGGTACTCATATGAACTGTGACAAGTACTCAGGTACTCAGGTACTCATATGGACTGTGACAGGTACTCAGGTAAACGGGTACTCAGGTGAACTGTGACAGGTACTCATATGGACTGTGACAGGTACTCGGGTACTCAGATGGACTGTGACAGGTACTCGGGTACTCAGATGGACTGTGACAGGTACTTGGGTACTCTGATGGACTGTGACAGGTACTCGGGTACTCTGATGGACTAGGACAGGTACTTGGGTACTCAGATGAACTGTGACAGGTACTTTGATGGATGGTGACAGGTCCTCTTTATTGGGGGGCAATCAGTGTGATTGGTGTACACTGTAAGCGGTAACGAGATGTTACCGCAATCTCCTTCTCACACACGATCGGTGTGTGAGGAGGAGAACCCGGTAACAACTCGTTACAGCGGTTTGTTGACATTTAGTGATCGGCTGTGAAAGGATCACAGCCGATCACCTTGGTAAACAGCTGCCATCCAATGGCTGTTTACCAGCGTCAGTGACGAGCAGTGTTCCCGGGAACACACCGCCATGTGCACGTGCAGCGCGCTCGTGCCGTGCAAAGTGGGGTGGTACCACCTGTGATTACGTGGTAAACAGCCATGCCCAATGGCTGTTCACCCCCTCGGTGGCGAGCAGTATCTCCGTGACACCCCGCCACCGAAGGTACAGGGATGCGCACACACGATTGTGCACATTCCATGTTTAAATGGACGGACATCATATGACGCCCGCCCAGAATGAGAGCCGCACCGCCTGGCCGTCATATGACAGCCAGCGGGCGGCAATCGGTTAAAAAACCACAAGACACACCTTGGGATAAGTCCTTTATTAAAAAAATTAAAAATTAAAATGTCCCACAAAGTCCATTCATCTTCTTCTCTCGCTCCGCCAGTGACGTACCCGGGTGAACCCACCCACCTCTGACGCACAGGGACTTCCCAATGGCTTCCCTGTGGTGTCAGAGGGGGCGGGGTCACCCAGGTAGGTAAACAGGTGGCTCTGCCTCCCTCTGACACCACGGGGAAGCCATTGGGATGTCCCTGTGCATCAGAGGGGGGCGGGGTCTCCATGTCCTCAGTTATAAAAGAACTGTCAGCTGTGAGGATGTGTCATATGGCGGGTGCCTCCCATGGAGGCAGATTGGTGGCGGCTTGCAGGTTTTTAAAAAAAAATTGCAGTCTGTCGGTGGAGCGAGAGAAGAAGGTGAATGGACTTTGTGGGACATTTTTATTTTTTTATTTTTTAATAAAGGACTTGTCCCAAAGTGTGTCTTGTGTTTTTTTTTTTATTTTGACACTTTTTTTGGGAAATGGTACGGGTACTGTCAAGAAAGACGTCCTGGCAGAATCCCTATCCAAAGAGCCAATCTGCGCACACGGGTGGACGTTAGCGCAAACGGGCACACGTGTGTGCGCGACAGGGCTAACGGGCGTGCGCAATAGCGCAAATGGGCGCCAGTGTGTGACGCCGTGAACGAGCCTGCTACACTACAGAACACCTCCGTGCTACCGGTTGCTCCAGCTGTGCTACAGAACTCCTCCCAGTTGTCTGCGGTGTTCCAAGTCATCAGTTCCAGCTCGCTGTTCCTGCCAGCCTTTCTTCTGCTACTTCAGAGGTCCAGACTAGCCCCACACCTGACATCCATCAGGCACTTGTGCCCCTCTGAACTCTTGAGTCCCTGTCTTCACTACCAGGGGTTCTCGAGCCAGAGGCTTACGAGAGGCCGCTCCCTGCATTCTGGGCTCCAACACCAGGTACGTGACAGGTACAATGTACCATGTCAAACAGGGGGGGGGGGGCGGGATCTGGGGTCCCCTTGTTAAAGGGGGCTTCCAGATTCCAATAAGCCCCCACTCACAGACCCCCACTACTACCGGGCAAGGGTTGTGGGGATGAGGCCCTTGTCCCCATCAACATGGGACAAGGTGCTTTGGGGGGCTACCCCAAAGCACCCTCCCCATGTTGAGGGCATGTGGCCTGGTATGGTTCAGGAGGGGGGCGCTCTCTCAACCCCCCTCTTTTCCTGCGGAAGGCCAGGTTGCGTGCTCGGATAAGGGTCCTGTATGGATTTTGAGGAGGACCCCCACGCCATTTTTTTTTATTTTGGCGCGGGGTTCCCCTTAAAATCAATACCAGACATGAAGGGCCTTTTTTTTTATTTTGGTCCGGGTTTCCCTTAATATTCATACCAGACCCAAAGGGCCTGGTAATGGACTGTGCTTGAGCCCATGCTGTTTGTTTCTTTTTTGTGTACAAAAGTTTATTTGAAAAATTTGAACATACAATTTCAATATAATAAAGGAAATTTCACAAGGCAATACAACGTGGCATATTGTTTATACATTATAAAAAAGGGTATTAAGCAGGTAAAGAGTTGAAGAAGCATAATAAAGGTACATACATATCAGTTGGAGACTGTTCAGGTTGAGTTTTAGCGTTGTATGGTAAGATACAATAGTTCCATTTCTCATTGAAAATATGCATACTATCATGTAGGGTGTGATAGATTCTTTCAGACAGTCTAAGCATCTCCATCCTAGATAAGACCTGCAACCATGGTAGGTTATTTGTTCTCCAGTTGAATGCTATCACCCACTGGCTCAAACTGGTCAGTGAGTGCAAGAGTCTGTTACAAGGAGTAGGTATGTATAACACAGTGGCATATGGGAGGCAAGTTTGTGGGGAAACAGGGATTTTTTGTTTGGATGATTCTTCCATTCTGACTATAGCTGCATGCCAGATTGGTTTGAGATGTTCACAACTCCAAAAAATGTGTAAGTATGTACCAGGTTCTGAACATCCCCTCAAACAGTTAGGGGAGGTTTCAGGATAGAAAGAGTGTCTTTTGGATGGAGTCAAATAACATCTAGAAAAAAGTTTAGTAGGGGTTTCTCTAAATGAGATTGCTCTGTTACTTTTCCGGAGGTTGTCAATCATAACATCCCACTCCTCGGTGGTAAAAGAGCAATCCAGTTCAACCTCCCAGCGTATCATAGGTGCCGAATTTTCAGGCATAGAAAGGGAATTTAAGTGTCTATATAGCAATGAAATAAGGCCTCTGTCTCTTGAAGAGGTTAAGCAAATTTGTTCAAAAAGAGTGTTTGATGTATGGATTTGTAGTGCATAGTATTTTGAATAAAATTCTTTATTTTGGGTATAATGGGTGAGTTCAGAGAGGAGGAAGTTATACTTCTTCTGAAGAGTGGAGAAAGAGGGGAATCCTGACTTGGTGATAAGTGAACCCAATGTAGTCAGGTTATTTTCAATCAATAATGTGAATGTGTTATATTCGCTATGATTGGTGAGCTTCCATGCCCTAAAATACAATTTTAGACTGGCGCAACTCATTGTAAACGCAATGGATACAACTCATTATATCACAGAGAGAAAAGAAGTATAGCCTCTACCACAACAAGGCAATCTCTCTGATCCAGAAAGTCTAATCATAAAGAGAGACCTAGGCAATTCCAATTCTAACAGGATCCTCTGTTTGAAAGAGAACACTGCCACAAACTCAGATAACACCACTTATGTCTCTCCATTCTGAAGTTCAACATAGGACACATGGGGAGACACAGATACTCTTTTAAACCTAATACTGTCATGAAGCCATGCAAATGTAAAAATAGAACAGAGAAGTGAAGTCATTGACATCACAAAAAAGCTTGTATTAAGAATAAGCCTATATCCAAGAATCACAACTTACCAACTAATAACAGTCTCTGCCCTATATCCATGCATATCTAACCAATAATATCTTTCACTCTCTCTACCTAATGCTTTACCAGGCCCAATTAATCAACAGGTCTCCCCACAATATCCAGTCAATACCACATCCAACATTGCTCTTTCTACCCCAGAAAATGTTGCACAATAATACCCATAGACAATAAAGCTACTTCCATCACTGCTCATCCAACTGAAACAACTGAACCCTCCTAAAAAAAAAAGCTTGCCGATGAGAACGGGAGGGAGAAAATGAAATAACCCTGAAAAATAATAAAAAGGAGCCAATAATACTATAAAAATATTCAACATCTCCACACATGCGCTTACCCAAGAACAAATTTCACCAATTAGCAGGGGTCTTACTTTTACTCCACATACCATGATCAAACCATTCATTATTTTTGTCGAACAGTGAAGTGTTTCTATAATATGAAGCCCACATAATGAGATAGTCCTGGGTCTGAAAACACAAACACCATCCAGTTGAGTGATGATGACCTTGACACACTAAAAATCTTGGAGGAACTGTATACCAATATAGATCCTGACTATTATCACCCCTAACCAGCGCCAGTATGCCACAACTCCATTTAGACCAAAATCTGCCTTTAACCCTTCACACACCAAAGGAACATATTTAGAGACATTCTACCAAGTTGTATATGTAAATCTATTAGCAATCTACAACCAAACCTCCTTAGAATCCAAACTCCCATCTTCCAACCTCACAGCCAATGAAAATCAACCCCTGAGAGAACTCTTGAATAAACACGATGTCATAATCAAATGAACAGGTAAAGGAGGGGGCATAGTTGTTCAGGACAGATCTGAGTACCCCAGAGAATCATACAGATTACTGTCTGATTCATGCACATCAAAAACTACCCAAAGACCCCATAACAACTTTTACCTCAGAACTTTGTGCTTTCATTGACCATGCCAAGAGAGAAAACCCTATTTATAAGAATGAAGCAGTCTTCCTTGGGAGGGATTTATTTAACACTCAATATTTGTAAGTAATTAAAGTACATAATGACCCCACTAACCCTCCTGGAAGATCCATTGTGGCCTCCATGGAGAGTGTTACCATTGGCCTGTCCCTGTATGTTGATTTTTACAGCCCTTAGTTACATCTTTGCTATCAAATATTTGGGACAGTGCACATCTCCTGGACAATTTAAATTCCTATACATGGGAGCCATCTTTTTGTTGGGTCTCCCTAGATATATGCTCATTGTACACATCTATTCCACATGACATTGGTCTCCAAGTAATTAATCCTATCCTAGCTGCATAGTGTCCTCAGCTTTGTCCTGTGGTTACTTTTTAACTATACCTACCCGAGGATTGTCTTACTGAGTAACTTTTGTTCATATAGCCCAGTTCGAGCTTGCAACACTAATCAAAGGATTGCTCTGGCTAAAATATGCCATCATATTCAGTGATAACCAAGAACTGGTTCATTTTCTCCAATAATCCATCTTGTCACCATTGGCTTCCTGGGTTAACCTACTCAGTATCCAAGTCCTTTCTGCATACACTTTCTATTCCCCATCAGTGTTTTTTTATGGTAGACAGTGGGTTGATGTGCACATGTCCTTATGGTGTGTGTCACCAGGACTTATGTGCCTAATAAACTTCCACTCTCTGCCTCATATGTTGACATGATATATTATCTGTGCACATAATGTGTGCTTATAGTCTGATATGATGTGATGTTCTTAAATAGACAACGTTGTCTCATTTTAATACCATATTCAGGTGTTGGTGGTGGGCACCCAGTTTTTGTATTCTATTTTTTGTGCAATAAATTATTTTTCCAATTTAAGCTGCTTGGTCCGCCTGTGGCTTCCATTTCAGGGGGACTCCACCCCCTGACTTATTTTTTGTTAGGATTGAGTCACAGAGACTGCACCTAATTGGTGAGTCAGCAATACTAGGGACACTGAACCCGTATAGCACATCCCACAGGTGGTGCAGTGTTTACACTTTAGTGAGTGGATGGTCTCTTATCTTTTCCATAATTAATCTATCCTAGCCTATCCTATCCACTGTTCCCAACCTCAATGATTGCCAGGCCAAGTTTATCCTGGAGGCGACTTGGTTCTGTCTTGAACAGGTATGGGAGCTCACTTTGCCCCAAGTTACGCAAATTTTATCATGGGCACTGGAAGCTTTAACCTATATGGACAAGCCGTTCACCCAATGTGTACTATGGGAGGTATATAGAGTTCATGCAACACTGCAACAATAACACATTTAGACTATTGTTTACACATGTGAGGGATAAAGGTTTATAAGTATTCTTGGATCCCTGCAGTGGGCCTGTAGTTCCCAATGAACTACGAGGGTAGTGATGAGCGCTCTCATAGTTACATAGTTCATTGATTTTTCCTGCTCTCAAGTAACTGTCTGCCTGTATAGGAGGCATGGGCAGACAGCTGTACTGAGCGTGACATTGAACCTGTGATGCAATTCTCTGCAGGCTCCTAAAAAAGAAAAATAAATAAATAAATGCACATTTTTTTTAATTCCCAAAAATGTGCATTCTTTATGTTTTTTTTTTTTATTGTAAGTGAACTTATCCTTTAAGATATTTATGCAGATATCACACTCTTTTTAAATATTAACCACTTCACGTGAAATGACGTACCTTTCGCCGCTCCACCCGGCACCCGGGTCTCATGTCTGCCGGCTGGCCAGAGTCCCGAACAAAGCTAAAATCGGCTTTGATCGTAGTAAACCGATGACGTCACAACGTCACTTCTGGTTTACTCGGCTGCTAATGGCGCCAATTTTGAAAAATCCCTAGTATTCCAAAATGCTGATTTTGGCATTTTGAATACTTTTAGCCTGGGTTCAGACTAGTGCGGTGCTAATTGAAGGCCCTGCGTGACTGCGCAGTGAAACGCCGGCTGTTCTGCAGATTGTACGCGTTTTAGGTCCGAATCAGCTGCTGACATAAATTCGCAACTCATTGTACTACTTCTGAGGGGGAAATCCACGCCAAAGTTTTATAAAAAAACGGCATGGGTTCCCCCTCCAGAGGCATACCAGGCCCTTAAGTCTGGTATAGATTTTAAGGGTACCCCTACGCCTGAAAAAACGGCGTGGGGGTCCCCCAAAATCCATACCAGACCCTTATCCGAGCACACAGCCTGGCAGGTCAGGAAAGGGGTGGGGACGAGCGAGCGCCCCCCCCCCTCCTGAACCGCACCAGGCCGCATGCCCTCAACATGGGGGGGTGGGTGCTTTGGGGAAGGGGGGCACCCTGCACCTGATCTGTCCTGCACCGCACCAAAGACGGTTGTGGTTTTTCGGCAATTCGCAGTGCGCACGTGTGAACGTGCCCCATTGAAAATAATGGGTTTTCAAATGTCCTGCGAATTCGCAGTATTTTGCCCCACTGCGAATTCGCAATAGTCTGAATCCAGGCTTAAGTGCAAAAGGAGGGATTTCGGGTCTTCTAGATCCCTCCATAAGAGTACCTGTCATCGCCTATTTCTGTCACAAGGGATGTTTACATTCCTTGTGAAAGCACTAAAAGTGAGTTTTTTAAAATGCCCCTGTCCCACGTGTTCACGCACCAAAGAAAACGCATACGCAAATCACTCTTGCAAATGTAAACAGTGTTTAAATCACACATGTGAGGTATCACCGCGATTGTCAGAGCGAGAGCAATAATTCTAACAAAAGACCTCCTCTGTAACTCTAAACTGGTAAAAATGTTTAAAGCATCACCTATGGAGATTTTTAAGTACCATAGTTTGTCGCCATTCCACGAGTGTGCGCAAATTTAAACCCTAACATGTTAGGTATCTATTTACTCAGTGTAATGTCATCTTTCACAATATACAAATAAATTGGGCTGATTTTACTGTTTTGTTTTGTTTAAATTCAGTGAAGTGTATTTTTCCCCCAAAAATTGCATTTGAATACCCGCTGCGCAAATACTGTGTGAAATAAAATATTGAACGGCCACCATTTTATTCTCCAGAGTATTTGCTAAAAAAAATATGTTACGGGTTCTAAGTCATTTTCTAGCAAAAAATACAGATTTTAACTTGTAAACAGCAAGTGTCAAAAATAGGTGTGCTCCAGAAGTGGTTAAAGAGAAAAAAAAAAATCACTAAAACATTTATATTTTCCTTTTTATATTTCACTAAATCTTATTATCTCAAATACCTTCTTATAAAAAAAAGCTGAGAATTTAATTTCACATTAAGAGTCTTTAAAGCTAAACTTCAGGTTCAACAATTTTAACTCAAATATATCCCTCAGTAACCAGAAAGATATACATCCTGCACCAAATGCCTTTTTAAAACCATATTATACTACTACTATACTACTATCACAGCACAGAGAGCAGAGCTGTGGGAGGGGCTGAGCAGGCCCACCCACTACAGACTGTCTGCAGAAGACTAGATGAGGAGGCAGATACAAGACCAGACATCTTGCACAAGGAGAGAGAGCAGAAGTGACTGGTCTTTATTATAGCAAGCTCCTGCAAAAAAAGCTAAGTTTCATGCTAGGTTACTGCACAGATCTGGAAGAAATAGACAAAGCACACCATGATTCAAGTTATTATACACATGACTCTTTTTTTTTATCCCAGAGTTCACCTTTTAGGCACAACACTTTTCTCGAACTAGGTAATTACTTGCAAGCTTTTTCTTACATCTGCATGGTGCTTTTTCTCTAAAAGCATCCTACCATCAATGCCATGCTGCTAAAGTTAAATCCAAAGGATCCATAACAATAGTCACTGGTGGAAAAGGAGGATGAGGAGGGAATTATTATGCTCAGACTATAGATGGAGCTGTAAGAATATAAGAAGTAATGTTACTACATACATTGTATATAGAATGTGGTAATTCATTTTGCAAAGTATTCTGTATTTAAAACAGATTTTTTAAATATATCTATAACATCTGTATTCCTTTACCTGCGTATAATGAATTCCTGAGTATTTGAATTGCATATTAACGCTATAACACGGTTTTCTAACTATTTATTAAAAGGCAGGTGCTTTAAAATTCTTGTCTCATCTACTATTCTATCTGCCTTGAGGCAATGGATTCCTGAAATCCTTAGAGCCTCACCCTATCCTTTATTTGGCAACTGGGATGCGTCAGGGGAAATGAACAGATAAACACATGCACAGAATACCTGTGTGGAATAATAACTGAACCTGTAATAAAGTAAATATTTACTTTAGTTGTATGCTATTATGCTCATTTTCTTTCCAATAATGTATTACTTTAATTGTGCTAAATTAATAGAAAAATCTGATAATAGATCAAAGTATTTGTTGTTTCACACGCTTGCTCTTTTTTTTAAGGAAAACATTTATATGAAATATTACAGTGATCTTTAGCCACCACTCAAAAAATTAATTAAAATTACCTTACACAGCATCTTTAGATGAGAGGTGTGTGAGATGCTCTTAAGGAAATATTCTGAAACTCTACCCAGGTTTTATTCTTTAAATTTTCTGAACGCTTAAATACAGACTGAAAGAATAAGAAGGTAGGGGATACAGAGATTCTCATCTTCAGTAATCTGTGCCATGGAATAGTTAGAGGTGATCCTTAGACAGTGGTAGGAAGAACTGTCCTTAGTAGACTTTAAAAAGCCAAGAGGCAGGTACAGTGCTATGGTCACAGGATGTAATAAAGAGCTGATTACCATCCGCAGGGGAGTACTGGAGTAGAACCTATCAGTAAGAGATGCAGATAGCACAAACAGGGTCAGGGTGAAAAGATGGAAACCTTGATATGCTCTACACCTCTAGGGAAAGAGATAAGCCATCCTTGTTTTAAGTATCAAGTTCATCATATCTTTCCAGATATTATACAATAAAAAAAGATTGCATAGTGGTTGGCAGTATATAAGTAGCTTGATTATGCTGCAATATAAGCAGGAGAAATGAGGCAGGTTTGATTGTGAAATAAACATTAGCGTGTATTATCTGAGACAGAGTAGTCACAAATATTGAACAGTGTGTGGACAGTAAGTAAATAGTTTGGCTACATCACAATATAAGAGGGAGTGAAGAGGCAGGTTTTATAATGAAACAATATTAGAGTGTATTATCTAAGAGACAATAGCTACAGATATTTGAAGGGCTGAAGCATTAGAATAGGCTGGAATATAGGTGCAATGTAGGATTTACTCTGCAGCAAAATTTTGCAGCTCCTGTGGCACTATTGGGACTTTTACAGTGCTGGAGCACAGGAATAGGCCACAAACTGTTAAGGTGCAATGCAAGATTTAACTTACTGCAAACATTTGAAATTGTGTCGCTATAGTCGAGCCCTGGAAACATTGTGCTGAACGTTTACGGTGCTGGAGCACAAGAACCGGCCACAAACTTTGTGGCTCAATGCAGAATTTTTTTTTCACTTAGTTTTTATTGAAAAAGTTTTCAAATTACAGTTTTTATCAACAGTTAAAGTCAAATAAAACAATAAGAGAGTATACATTCAATTAGGTGTGTTTGAGATATAGTTTCAAGTCACAAAGATTTAATCTTACAACATTGAGTAGTTTGAACCTCTCCACCCCAGATCCGTCTATTTGTCTTAATCATAACATATATTGCCGCTGAGTAGGGATGAGCCAAACACCCCCCTGTTCGGTTCGCACCAGAACCTGCGAACAGACCTAAAGTTCGTGTGAACTTTAGAACCCTATTAAAGTCTATGGGACTCGAACATTCAAAAGGCTTATATGCAAGTTATTGTCATAAAAAGTGTTTGGGGACCTGGGTCCTGCCCCAGGGGACATGTATCAATGCAAAAAAAACTTTTAACAACAGCCGTTTTTTTGGGAGCAGTGATTTTAATAATGCTTAAAGTGAAACAATAAAAGTGTAATATTCCTTTACATTTCGTACCTGGGGGGGTGTGTATAGTATGCCTGTAAAGAGGCACATGTTTCCCATGCTTAGAAGTGTAATTTTTGCAGGAAAAAAAGTATTTTAAAATCACTCGTGGCTATAATGAATTGTCGGCTCCCGTAATACAGAGAACAGTCATTGAAAGTCATTGATAAAAAAAAAAAAATATGCGTGGGGTTCCCCCCAAATTCAATTACCAGGCCCTTCAGGTCTGGTATGGATATTAAGGGAAACCCCGGGTCAAATAAAAAAAAAAATGACGTGGGGTTCCCCCTAAATATCCATACCAGACCCTTCATGTCTGGTATGGATTTTAAGGGGAACTCCACGCCAAATAAAAAAAAATGGCGTGGAGTTCCACCCAAAAATCCATACCAGACCCTTTATCCGAGCACGCAACCTGGTAGGCTGCAGGAAAAGAGGGGGGACAAGAAAGCGCCCCACCTCCTGAACCTTACCAGGCCACATGCCCTCAACATTGGGAGGATGCTTTGGGGGTCCATGACCCCTCAAAGCACCATGTCCCCATGTTGGTGGGGACAAGGGCCTGTCTGCAGGCAGGGGGCTTATCAGAATCTAGAAGCCCCCTTTAACAAGGGGACCCCCAGATCCCCCCCCCCCGTTTGAAATGGTAAGGGGTTAAAAAAGTACCCCTACCATTTCACAAAGAAAGTGTAATTTTTTAATTAGTTAATGCAGGTTTCTGTTACATCAGAGGGGGGCGGGGTCACCCGTACATCACTGGGGAAGCCGGACTTCCCCCTTGTGTCAGAGGGGGCAGGGTAAGGTGACGGGTGGCCCGGTCCTCCTCAGCTAAGACCTGGGATTCCCGCAGTGTCTCCGTGGAGACAGGATGGGCTGCGCTGGATGTCGTCGAAAGAGATCAGCCATCGCTGGACCCCAGAGAAGAGATCAGCCATCGCTGGATAGCAAGAGTGGATTACCACCGCTGGAATCTTTTTTTTATTTTTTTTATTTTTAATAAAGGACTTTTCCCAACCGTGTCAGTGTGTTTTTTTTTTTTTTTTTTTACACTTTCTTTGTGAAATGGTAGGGGTACTTTTGTACCCCCTTACCATTTCAAACAGGGGGGACGGGATCTGGGGGTCCCCTTGTTAAAGGGGGCTTCCAGATTCTGATAAGCCCCCCACCCACAGACCCCCACAACCACTGGCCAGGGTTGTGGGGATGAGGCCCTTGTCCTCATCAACATGGGGACATGGTGCTTTGAGGGGTCACGGACCCCCAAAGCATCCTCCCAATGTTGAGGGCATGTGGCCTGGTATGGTTCAGGAGGGGGGGCGCTCTCTCGTCCCCCCTCTATTCCTGTGGCCTGCCAGGTTGCGTGCTCGGATAAAGGATCCGGTATGGATTTTTGGGTGGAACTCCACACCATTTTTTTAAAAAATTTGGCGTGGAGTTCCCCTTAAAATCCATACCAGACCTGAAGGGTCTGGTATGGATATTTAGGGGGAACCCGACGTCATTTTTTTTTTTTAATTTGACCCGGGGTTTACCTTAATATCCATACCAGACCTGAAGGGCCTGGTAATTGAATTTGGGGGGAACCCCACGCATATTTTTTTTTTTTTTTTATCAATGACTTTCAATGACTTTTTAAAAACAGTTAAAGTCAAATAAAACAATATTTCAATGACTGTTCTCTGAGCAGACTGAATGACTGAGCCCACAATTCATTATAGCGGCGAGTGATTTTAACCGCTTCCCGACCGCCTAACGCAGATATACTGCGGCAAAATGGCACGGGCAGGCAAAATCACATACCTGTACGTGATCGTGCATGTGCCTGCCTGTGGGTCGCGCCGCGCTCGCGACCCGGTCGGGAGCTCCGTGAACGGGGAGAGGTATGTGTAAACAAACCTCTCCCGGCGCTTCCTACTCTGCATGTCATTGATCGGCTGTTCCCTGTCATCGGGAAAGCCGATCAATAACGTCAGACGTCAGCCCCGCCCCCTAATGTAAAAAAAAACACACACGTCACAGCCCATAACCCCTCCCCTCCCCCTAGTGGTTAACCCCTTCACTACAACTGTCATTTATACAGGAACCAATGCATTTAAATAGCATTGATTGCTGTATAAATGACAATGGTCCCAAAAATGTGTCAAAAATGTCCGATGTGTCCGCCATAATGTCGCAGTCACAATAAAAATCGCTGATCGCCGCCATTACTAGTAAAAAAAAAAATATTAATAAAAATGCTATAAAACTATCCCCTATTTTGTAAACGCTATAACTTTTGCGCAAACCAATCAATAATCGCTAATTGTGATTTTTTTTACCAAAAATATGTAGAAGAATACGTATCGGCCTAAACTGAGGAAAAAAAATGTTTTTTTATATATTTTTTGGGGATATTTATTATAGCAAAAAGCAAAAAATATTGCATTGTTTTCAAAATTGTCGCTCTATTTTTGTTTATAACGCAAAAAATAAAAACCGCAGGGGCAATCAAATACCACCAAAAGAAAGCTCTATTTGTGGGAAAAAAAATACGCCAATTTTGTTTTGGAGCCACGTCGCACGACCGCGCAATTGTCAGTTAAAGCGACGCAGTGCCGAATCGCAAAAAGGGGCCTGGTCCTTTGGCTGCCAATTGGTCCTGGGCTGAAGTGGTTAAAATACTTTTTTTCCTGCAAAATGACACTTTGTGCAGGGACAGTTCTAAGCACGGGAAACACGCGCCCCTTTACAGGCATACTATACACACCCCCCAGGTACGAAATTTAAAGGAATATTACACTTTTATTGTTTCACTTTAAGTGATTTTATTAAAATCACTGCCCCCTGAAAAAACGTCCGTTTTTAAAAGTTTTTTTTGCATTGGTACATGTCCCCTGGGGCAGAACCCAGGTCCCCAAACACTTTTTAGGACAATAACTTGCATATAAGCCTTTAAAATTAGCACTTTAGATTTCTCCCATAGACTTTTACAGGGTGTTCGCGGCTTTTCGAATTTGCCGTGAACACCCCAAATTGTTTGCTGTTCGGTGAACAGGTGAACAGGCAATGTTCGAGTCGAACATGAGTTCGACTCAAACTCAAAGCTTATCCTTAGTAGGGATGAGCCGAACACCCCCGGGTTCGGTTCGAACCAGAACCTTCGAACGGACCGAAAGTTCGCGCGAATTTTCGAACCCTATACGTTATAATGGACGCGAACGTTCGAAATCAAAAGTGCTAATTACAACGGCCAATATGCATGTTAATGTCATAAAACAGGTTTGGGGACCCGGGTCCTGCCCCAGGGGACATATATCAATGCAAAAAGAACTTTTAAAAACTAACGTTTTTTCGGGAGCAGTCATTTTAATGATGCATAAAGTGAAAAAAAAAAAGTGACATTTTCCTTTAAATATGGTACCTGGGGGGTGTCCAAAGTATGCCTGTGAAGTGGCATGTGTTTCCCGTGTTTAGAACTGTCCTTGCACAAAATGACATTTGTAAAGGAAAAAAAGAAGCCATTTAAAACCACTTGCGGCTTTAGGTTTGATCTTAAGTAGAATCTGAACAGGTACATTATGAAGTGTAGCTCCATCCCAAAAAAATCTATTTTTAAGCTTTTTGGAGAACATAGGGAGGGGTTATCACCCCTGTAACATTTGCTGTCTTTGCACATCTGTTCAGAACATGTCACCTCACTTTCCGTCCCAATGACAAATGTTTTTGGAAAAAGTGGGGTTTTAATTGAAACAAGGATTGGTGATAAAGTATCAGTAGAGAGGAGATACCTTTTTCCCAAATTAAATCTAACAGGATAGAATTTCCCTTCCTAGGGGTAGATTTCCTCTCACTTCCTGTTTTCTCTTTCCATTTTCAAGTAGGAGTCGTTTGTAAGTTGGATGTTTGAAAGTAGGGGCCTGGCGTATATACTCTGCAGAAATTTGCCCTATTAGATGTTGGTGTAGCCACAAGACTGGTGGGCACAGGAATGGGCCCTGCTGTGAGTTAATAGATCAAGATTTGTAATTGCATGCACCTGTTGAACAGGGCAGAAAAATTGGGCCTTTGGCGGTGGTGGTGGACGGTGTTGCCACAAGACTGTAGGCCCTCATAGTTACTCTTGGTGGGCGCAGGAATGGGCCCTGCTGTGAGTTATTAGATCAAGATTTGTAATTGCAAGCACCTGATGAACAGGGCAGAAAAATTGGGCCTTTGGCGGTGGTGGTGGACGGTGTTGCCACAAGACTGCAGGCCCTCATAGTTACTCTTGGTGGGCGCAGGAATGGGCCCTGCTGTGAACTATTAGATCAAGATTTGTAATTACCCGCCCCTGTTAAACAGGGGCTGAAAAATTGTGCCTTAGGCACTGGTGCTGGTGCCACAACACTGCAACCCCTCACAGAGACTGTACTTGGAGCACAGCAGTCACACGTGTTGCGAAGCATTTTTTTAAAAAATTGTAAGTACACGCCCCTGTTAAACAGGGGCTGAAAAATTGTGCCTTAGGCACTGGTGCTGGTGCCACAACACTGCAACCCGGCCCTCACAGATACTGTACTTGGAGCACAGCAGTCACACGTGTTGCGAAGCATTTTTTTTTTTTAAAAAATTGTAAGTACACGCCCCTGTTAAACAGGGGCTGAAAAATTGTGCCTTAGGCACTGGTGCTGGTGCCACAACACTGCAACCCGGCCCTCACAGATACTGTACTTGGAGCACAGCAGTCACACGTGTTGCGAAGCATTTTTTTAAAAAATTGTAAGTACACGCCCCTGTTAAACAGGGGCTGAAAAATTGTGCCTTAGGCACTGGTGCCACAACACTGCAACACGGCCCTCACAGAGACTGTACTTGGAGCACAGCAGTCACACGTGTTGCGAAGCATTTTTTTAAAAAATTGTAAGTACACGCCCCTGTTAAACAGGGGCTGAAAAATTGTGCCTTAGGCACTGGTGCCACAACACTGCAACACGGCCCTCACAGAGACTGTACTTGGAGCACAGCAGTCACACGTGTTGCGAAGCATTTTTTTAAAAAATTGTAAGTACACGCCCCTGTTAAACAGGGGCTGAAAAATTGTGCCTTAGGCACTGGTGCTGGTGCCACAACACTGCAACACGGCCCTCACAGAGACTGTACTTGGAGCACAGCAGTCACACGTGTTGCGAAGCATTTTTTTTAAAAATTGTAAGTACACGCCCCTGTTAAACAGGGGCTGAAAAATTGTGCCTTAGGCACTGGTGCTGGTGCCACAACACTGCAACACGGCCCTCACAGAGACTGTACTTGGAGCACAGCAGTCACACGTGTTGCGAAGCATTTTTTTTTTAAAAATTGTAAGTACACGCCCCTGTTAAACAGGGGCTGAAAAATTGTGCCTTAGGCACTGGTGTGGTGGCATGGATCATTGAGGAGGAGGAAGAGGATAGTCAGTGAACATAAGAGGACAGTCACTCAGCATCAGCATAGGCAGTCTTGAAGGGATGTGACATTAAAAATTATTCGGTTATATCCGCCTCAGGTGCCTGGTAGCTGGTGGTGATCCAAGACTGATTCATTTTGATGAAGGTCAGTCGATCAACCGAGGCGGTGGACAGGCGCACCCTATGATCAGTCACAAATCCTCCAGCAGCACTGAATGTGCGTTCGGAAAGAACGCTGGAGGCAGGACAGGCCAGTAGCTCAATTGCATACTGTGCAAGCTCTGGCCAGTGATCCATCCTCAGGACCCAGTAAGCCAGAGGATTTTCGGTGGGAAAGGTGTCCAAGTCTGACCTTGCCCCAAGGTATTCCTGCACCATGTATATCAGACGCTGGCGATGGTTGCTGGAACCGATCATACCTTGGGGCTGCGGACTAAAAAATTGTCTGAACGCATCGGTCAGACGTCCACCTTCCCCACCGCTCCTTCTGCCACTGACCGAAGCCTCAGCAACTCGTCGCCCAGGACCAGGAGTTTGTAGCCTCCCAGTTTCTGGGAACGCGTTGCACAGACCTTTCTGCAAGGCCTCCCTGAGATGTCTCATCCTCTGCTCCCTCTGCGACGGCAAGATAAGGTCCGCAACCTTACCCTTGTACCGCGGATCAAGGAGAGTGGCCAGCCAGTAATGGTCCCTCTCCTTGATCCGAAGAACACGAGGATCCTTCCGCAGGCTTTGCAGGATCAGGGAGGCCATGCAGCGTAGGTTAGCTGAGGCATTCGGTCCGGAGTCTTCTGGGTCACTGAGGATGACATGATCGCCAGCCACCTCCTCCCAGCCACGTACAAGTCCACTGGCTTGTTGGGACTGTACATCATCCCTAAAAGACTGCTGCTGCTGATGCTGAGTGCCAGGCTCCACCTCCATGCTCACACAATCCTCCTCCTCCTCCTCCTCCTCCTCCTCCTCATCCTCTTCCTGTGTGATGGGTGGGACAGAAGGAACACTGTCCGGATAAAGGGGGCCTTGAGAGGCAAGGAAGTCCTCCTCTTCCTGCCTCTGTTCTGCCTCAAGTGCCCTGTCCATGATCCCACGCAGCGTATGCTCCAACAGGTGGACAAGAGGGACAGTGTCACTGATGCATGCACTGTCACTGCTCACCATCCTCGTGGCCTCCTCAAATGGTGAGAGGACAGTGCATGCATCCCTGATCATGCTCCACTGACGTGGGGAAAAAAAACCAAGCTCCCCTGACCCTGTCCTGGTGCCGTAGTCGCAAAGGTACTCATTGATGGCCCTCTGCTGCGTGTGCAGTCGCTGCAGCATGGCCAACGTTGAGTTCCACCTGGTGGGCATGTCAGATATTAGGCGGTTCTTGGGCAGGTTCAGCTCCTTTTGCAGCTCAGTCAGCCGAGCACTGGCATTATAAGATCGGCGGAAATGCACACAGACTTTCCTGGCCTGCCTCAGGACATCCTGTAAGCCTGGGAACCTGCCCAAGAACCGCTGCACCACCAGGTTGAGGACGTGAGCCATGCAGGGCACATGGGTGAGCTGCCCCTGTCGCAGGGCGGAGAGGAGGTTGGTGCCATTGTCAGAAACGACCATTCCTGGCTTAAGCTGACGTGGCGTCAACCACCTCTCGGCCTGCCCCTGCAGAGCTGCCAGAACCTCTGGCCCAGTGTGGCTCCTGTCCCCCAAACACACCAGCGCAAGCACGGCATGGCATCTTTTTGCCTGCGTACTTGCGTAGCCCCTTGTACGCCTACGGAGCACCGCTGGTTCCAAGGACAGAGCACTGGAGGAAGAAGAAGAGGAGGGGGTGGAGGAGAGAGGTGTGTCACAACCAGTAGCAGTAGTCGCGTTTTGGAGGCGTGGTGGCGGAACAACCTCCAACACTACTGCACCTTGTCCTGCATCCCTCCCAGCTGCCAATAGAGTGACCCAATGGGCCGTGAAAGAAAGGTACCGTCCCTGTCCATGCCTGCTGGACCATGAGTCAGCGGTAATATGCACCTTACCGCTGACCGCCCTGTCCAGCGAGGCATGGACATTGCCCTCCACATGCCGGTAGAGAGACGGAATCGCCTTCCGCGAGAAAAAGTGGCGTTTGGGAACCTGCCACTGAGGAACCGCACATTGAACAAACTCACGGAAGGGGGCCGAGTCTACCAACTGAAAAGGCAGCAGTTGAAGTGCTAGCAATTTAGCAAGGCTAGCATTCAACCGCTGGGCATGTGGATGGCTGGGAGTGTACTTCTTTCTACGGTCCAGCAGCTGGGGCAGGGAAATTTGCCTGCTGCATTCGGACGTCGGTGTACTGCAAGTACTTGGTTGTGACACACCGAATTCTACACCTTCAGTCCTCTCAGAGCAGCTTTCAGAGAGGACTGAAGGTGTAGTGGGGATGGAGATCCCAGCTGAGGAGGAGCAAGGAGAGGTCCGCTTAGTTCTTTGGTGTGGGTCTTTTATGTGTGCCTGCCAACGAGCTGCATGGCAGGTCGCCATATGTCTGGTCATGCTTGTGGTGCCCAAGCGGCTGATGTTTTGGCCACGCGAGATACGCTTGAGACAAATATTGCAAATAGCAGTGGTGCGATCTGCTGCACTCGTCTCAAAAAAGGCCCACACCAAAGAACTTTTCTGATAACGTGCAGAGGCAGCGCCCTGCACAGGCGGAGCTCTGCGGTGTTGTACAGTTGCTGTGCTGGCCTCTACCTGGCCTCCAGGGGGCATCCTGCCTCGTTGGACATGTGACGCCGCATCCTCCTCCTCCTCGTCCTCCTCCTCATCCTCTCTCCCTTGAGGCACCCACGTGGAGTCAGTGACCTCATCATCCCCTCCCTCTTCACCACTAGAGCAAACCTGGCAGTAAGCTGCAGCTGGTGGAACTGTACTGCCAGATTCCTCAAGCTGGGTATCGTCATCCGAGCCTTCGAATCGTTGGGCATCCTCCTGGAGCATGTACCCAACACTGTGCTCAAAGAGTTCGGGGGACTCCTCAGGAGGACATGGTGGGTCTAGGGAAGGGGTGGCTGATGATGCTCTGTCAGTACCCTGAGCCTGGGTGAGAGAGGATGAGGAGGATGAGGAGGGCTTGGTCATCCATTCTACCAAGCCTTCAGCATGATGCGGCTCCACATGTCCAGCTGCCGAAAACAAAGACGCGCGTGTCCCATGGCCACGTGCTGATGACGATGCACGACCACGTCCACGTCCACGGCCACGTCCACTAGAAACAGAGCCTGCCTGCCCTGTGTTCTTGGCTCTGCACGCTCTGCCTCCCCTTGGCGGTCTTCCAGCCATTGTAGTCGGTAGTCCTGTGGGTGCTGCTGAGAAGAAAATATAGGAGCTCTGTGTGATGCCACTAACACACTAGAAGTCCTATGGGTGCTTCTGCAAAGAAAATAGAGGAGCTCTGTGTGATGCCACTAACACACTAGAAGTCCTGTGGGTGCTGCTGAGAAGAATATATAGGAGCTCTGTGTGATGCCACTAACACACTAGAATTCCTATGGGTGCCTCTGCAAAGAAAATAGAGGAGCTCTGTGTGATGCCACTAACACACTAGAAGTCCTGTGGGTGCTTATGCAAAGAAAATAGAGGAGCTCTGTGTGATGCCACTAACACACTAGAAGTCCTGTGGGTGCTTCTGCAAAGAAAATAGAGGAGCTCTGTGTGATGCCACTAACACACTAGAAGTCCTGTGGGTGCTTATGCAAAGAAAATAGAGGAGCTCTGTGTGATGCCACTAACACACTAGAAGTCCTGTGGGTGCTTATGCAAAGAAAATAGAGGAGCTCTGTGTGATGCCACTAACACACTAGAAGTCCTGTGGGTGCTTCTGCAAAGAAAATAGAGGAGCTCTGTGTGATGCCACTAACACACTAGAAGTCCTATGGGTGCTTCTGCAAAGAAAATAGAGGAGCTCTGTGTGATGCCACTAACACACTAGAAGTCCTGTGGGTGCTGCTGAGAAGAATATATAGGAGCTCTGTGTGATGCCACTAACACACTAGAATTCCTATGGGTGCCTCTGCAAAGAAAATAGAGGAGCTCTGTGTGATGCCACTAACACACTAGAAGTCCTGTGGGTGCTTATGCAAAGAAAATAGAGGAGCTCTGTGTGATGCCACTAACACACTAGAAGTCCTGTGGGTGCTTCTGCAAAGAAAATAGAGGAGCTCTGTGTGATGCCACTAACACACTAGAAGTCCTGTGGGTGCTTATGCAAAGAAAATAGAGGAGCTCTGTGTGATGCCACTAACACACTAGAAGTCCTGTGGGTGCTTATGCAAAGAAAATAGAGGAGCTCTGTGTGATGCCACTAACACACTAGAAGTCCTGTGGGTGCTTCTGCAAAGAAAATAGAGGAGCTCTGTGTGATGCCACTAACACACTAGAAGTCCTATGGGTGCTTCTGCAAAGAAAATAGAGGAGCTCTGTGTGATGCCACTAACACACTAGAAGTCCTGTGGGTGCTTCTGCAAAGAAAATAGAGGAGCTCTGTGTGGTGCCACTAACACACTAGAAGTCCTGTGGGTGCTTATGCAAAGAATATATAGGAGCTCTGTGTGATGCCACTAACACACTAGAAGTCCTATGGGTGCTTCTGCAAAGAAAATAGAGGAGCTCTGTGTGATGCCACTAACACACTAGAAGTCCTGTGGGTGCTTCTGCAAAGAAAATAGAGGAGCTCTGTGTGGTGCCACTAACACACTAGAAGTCCTGTGGGTGCTTATGCAAAGAATATATAGGAGCTCTGTGTGATGCCACTAACACACTAGAAGTCCTATGGGTGCTTCTGCAAAGAAAATAGAGGAGCTCTGTGTGATGCCACTAACACACTAGAAGTCCTGTGCGTGCTGCTGAGAAGAATATATAGGAGCTCTGTGTGATGCCACTAACACACTAGAAGTCCTATGGGTGCCTCTGCAAAGAAAATAGAGGAGCTCTGTGTGATGCCACTAACACACTAGAAGTCCTGTGGGTGCTTCTGCAAAGAAAATAGAGGAGCTCTGTGTGGTGCCACTAACACACTAGAAGTCCTGTGGGTGCTTATGCAAAGAAAATAGAGGAGCTCTGTGTGATGGGACTAACACACTTCAAGTCCTATAGGTGCTTCTGGGAACAAAATATAGCTCTGTGTGTGTAATGGGACTAACACACTTCAAGTCCTATAGGTGCTTCTGGGAACAAAATATAGCTCTTTGTGTGTAATGGGACTAACACACTTCAAGTCCTATAGGTGCTTCTGGGAACAAAGTATAGCTCTTTGTGTGTAATGGGACTAACACACTTCAAGTCCTATAGGTGCTTCTGGGAACAAAATATAGCTCTGTGTGTGTAATGGGACTAACACACTTCAAGTCCTATAGGTGCTTCTGGGAACAAAATATAGCTCTTTGTGTGTAATGGGACTAACACACTTCAAGTCCTATAGGTGCTTCTGGGAACAAAGTATAGCTCTTTGTGTGTAATGGGACTAACACACTTCAAGTCCTATAGGTGCTTCTGGGAACAAAATATAGCTCTGTGTGTGTAATGGGACTAACACACTTCAAGTCCTATAGGTGCTTCTGGGAACAAAGTATAGCTCTTTGTGTGTAATGGGACTAACACACTTCAAGTCCTATAGGTGCTTCTGGGAACAAAATATAGCTCTGTGTGTGTAATGGGACTAACACACTTCAAGTCCTATAGGTGCTTCTGGGAACAAAATATAGCTCTGTGTGTGTAATGGGACTAACACACTTCAAGTCCTATAGGTGCTTCTGGGAACAAAATATAGCTCTGTGTGTGTAATGGGACTAACACACTTCAAGTCCTATAGGTGCTTCTGGGAACAAAATATAGCTCTTTGTGTGTAATGGGACTAACACACTTCAAGTCCTATAGGTGCTTCTGGGAACAAAATATAGCTCTGTGTGTGTAATGGGACTAACACACTTCAAGTCCTATAGGTGCTTCTGGGAACAAGTATAGCTCTTTGTGTGTAATGGGACTAACACACTTCAAGTCCTATAGGTGCTTCTGGGAACAAAATATAGCTCTGTGTGTGTAATGGGACTAACACACTTCAAGTCCTATAGGTGCTTCTGGGAACAAAGTATAGCTCTTTGTGTGTAATGGGACTAACACACTTCAAGTCCTATAGGTGCTTCTGGGAACAAAATATAGCTCTGTGTGTGTAATGGGACTAACACACTTCAAGTCCTATAGGTGCTTCTGGGAACAAAATATAGCTCTTTGTGTGTAATGGGACTAACACACTTCAAGTCCTATAGGTGCTTCTGGGAACAAAATATAGCTCTGTGTGTGTAATGGGACTAACACACTTCAAGTCCTATAGGTGCTTCTGGGAACAAAGTATAGCTCTTTGTGTGTAATGGGACTAACACACTTCAAGTCCTATAGGTGCTTCTGGGAACAAAATATAGCTCTGTGTGTGTGTAATGGGACTAACACACTTCAAGTCCTATAGGTGCTTCTGGGAACAAAGTATAGCTCTTTGTGTGTAATGGGACTAACACACTTCAAGTCCTATAGGTGCTTCTGGGAACAAAATATAGCTCTGTGTGTGTAATGGGACTAACACACTTCAAGTCCTATAGGTGCTTCTGGGAACAAAGTATAGCTCTTTGTGTGTAATGGGACTAACACACTTCAAGTCCTATAGGTGCTTCTGGGAACAAAATATAGCTCTGTGTGTGTAATGGGACTAACACACTTCAAGTCCTATAGGTGCTTCTGGGAACAAAATATAGCTCTGTGTGTGTAATGGGACTAACACACTTCAAGTCCTATAGGTGCTTCTGGGAACAAAATATAGCTCTGTGTGTGTAATGGGACTAACACACTTCAAGTCCTATAGGTGCTTCTGGGAACAAAATATAGCTCTTTGTGTGTAATGGGACTAACACACTTCAAGTCCTATAGGTGCTTCTGGGAACAAAATATAGCTCTGTGTGTGTAATGGGACTAACACACTTCAAGTCCTATAGGTGCTTCTGGGAACAAAGTATAGCTCTTTGTGTGTAATGGGACTAACACACTTCAAGTCCTATAGGTGCTTCTGGGAACAAAATATAGCTCTGTGTGTGTAATGGGACTAACACACTTCAAGTCCTATAGGTGCTTCTGGGAACAAAGTATAGCTCTTTGTGTGTAATGGGACTAACACACTTCAAGTCCTATAGGTGCTTCTGGGAACAAAATATAGCTCTGTGTGTGTAATGGGACTAACACACTTCAAGTCCTATAGGTGCTTCTGGGAACAAAATATAGCTCTTTGTGTGTAATGGGACTAACACACTTCAAGTCCTATAGGTGCTTCTGGGAACAAAATATAGCTCTGTGTGTGTAATGGGACTAACACACTTCAAGTCCTATAGGTGCTTCTGGGAACAAAGTATAGCTCTTGTGTGTAATGGGACTAACACACTTCAAGTCCTATAGGTGCTTCTGGGAACAAAATATAGCTCTGTGTGTGTAATGGGACTAACACACTTCAAGTCCTATAGGTGCTTCTGGGAACAAAGTATAGCTCTTTGTGTGTAATGGGACTAACACACTTCAAGTCCTATAGGTGCTTCTGGGAACAAAATATAGCTCTGTGTGTGTAATGGGACTAACACACTTCAAGTCCTATAGGTGCTTCTGGGAACAAAGTATAGCTCTTTGTGTGTAATGGGACTAACACACTTCAAGTCCTATAGGTGCTTCTGGGAAGAAAATATAGCTCTGTGTGTGTAATGGGACTAACACACTTCAAGTCCTATAGGTGCTTCTGGGAACAAAATATAGGAGCTCTGCCTGCCTGCCACGAACACACTACAAGTCCTATAGGTGCTTCTGGTAACAAAATATAGGAGCTCTGCCTGCCTGCCACTAACACACTACAAGTCCTATAGGTGCTTCTGGTAACAAAATATAGGAGCTCTGCCTGCCTGCCACTAACACACTACAAGTCCTATAGGTGCTTCTGGTAACAAAATATAGGAGCTCTGCCTGCCTGCCACTAACACACTACAAGTCCTATAGGTGCTTCTGGTAACAAAATATAGGAGCTCTGCCTGCCTGCCACGAACACACTACAAGTCCTATAGGTGCTTCTGGTAACAAAATATAGGAGCTCTGCCTGCCTGCCACTAACACACTACAAGTCCTATAGGTGCTTCTGGTAACAAAATATAGGAGCTCTGCCTGCCTGCCACGAACACACTACAAGTCCTATAGGTGCTTCTGGTAACAAAATATAGGAGCTCTGCCTGCCTGCCACTAACACACTACAAGTCCTATAGGTGCTTCTGGTAACAAAATATAGGAGCTCTGCCTGCCTGCCACGAACACACTACAAGTCCTATAGGTGCTTCTGGTAACAAAATATAGGAGCTCTGCCTGCCTGCCACGAGCACACTACAAGCCCCTCTTTGTCAATCAATCTTTGTAACTGAATCTATCTAACTCAATCTCTGTAAGTGAATCTATCTAACTATCTCAATGCAGCAGAGTGTCACAGAATCTGCCTGCTCAATCTGCGCCGGAACAGCATGTGACCGGCGCAGACGGCGTGGCGGCGTTTTATAGGGGGGGGGGCGTGTACTACAGCCCCTGAGCTGTAATTGGCTACAGGCGTCCTGCCTGTAGCCAATTATGGCTCTTCGATTTTCCGGGGCTGTGATTGGCCAAGCATGCGGGGTCACAGTGCATGCTTGGCCAATCATCAGCCAGCAATGCACTGCGTCGGCCGCGCCGGCCGCAATGCATTGCGGGGCCGCGCGCATCACACGAACCTGATTCGAGCGGCCAAAA
>CM053027.1:245486118-245550643 GCA_028564925.1 Lithobates sylvaticus
AATCTGGAAGCCCCCTTTAACAAGGGGACCCCCAGATCCCGCCCCCCCCCCTGTGTGAAATGGTAAGGGAGTACAAAAGTACCCCTACCATTTCACCAAAAAAGTGTCAAAAATGTTAAAAATGACAGGAGGCGGTCTTTGACAATTCCTTTATTAAAATCTTCTTTCTTCTTTCTTCTGGTCTTCCTTTCTTCATCCTTCGGTTTCTTTATCTTCTCCTTCCGGCATCTTCTTCCATCTTCTTCTTCCATCATCTTCTTCCTCCGATCCGCTTCTTCTTGCGCTCGTCTTCTCGTCCTTCTCGTCCGGCATCTTCTTCCATGGCGTCGGTGTCGGCGTCTCTTCTTGGGCCACTCCTCGCAATGGGAGGCTCCCGCTGTGTGAGGCTTCGCTGCCTCTGACAGGTCTTTTATAATGGAGGGCACCTGGTGACACCCACCCCCTCTGACGCACAGGGACATCATGGGGAATTCCCTATGGCTTTCCCCATGACGTCAGAGGGGGGCGGGTTCACCAGGTGCTCTCCGTTATAAAAGACCTGTCAGACGGAGCGAAGCCTCACACAGTGGGAGCCTCCCATTGCGAGGAGCGGCCCGACAGAAGAACAGATGCCGACGCCATGGAAGAAGATGCCGGACGAGAAGGACGAGAAGACCAGCGCAAGAAGAAGCGGATCGGAGGAAGAAGAAAATGGAAGACGATGGAAGAAGATGACGGAAGGAGAAGATGAAGAAACCAAAGGATGAAGAAAGAAGAAAGAAGATTTTAATAAAGGAATCTCCTGTCATTTTTACAATTTTTGACACTTTTTTGGTGAAAATGGTAGGGGTACTTTTGTACCCCTTACCATTTCACACAGGGGGGGGCGGGGATCTGGGGGTCCCCTTGTTAAAGGGGGCTTCCAGATTCCGATAAGCCCCCCGCCCGCAGACCCCCACAACCACCGGCCAGGGTTGTAGGGAAGAGGCCCTTGTCCTCATCAACATGGGGACAAGGTGCTTTGGGGGTCTCAGACCCCCAAAGCATCCTCCCAATGTTGAGGGCATGTGGCCTGGTATGGTTCAGGCGGGAGGGGGGGCCGTTCTCGCCCCCCTCTTTTCCTGTGGCCTGCCAGGTTGCGTGCTCGGATAAGGGTCTGGTATGGATTTTGAGGGGGACCCCACGCCATTTTTTTTGGCTGGGGTTCCCCTTAAAATCCATCCCAGACCTCAAGGGTCTGGTATGGATTTTGAGGGGGATCCTACGCCATTTTTTTTTTTTTGGCTTGGGTCCCCCTTAATATCCATCCCAGACCTGAAAGTTATTGAATTTGGGGGGACCCCCACGCTTTTTTATTTTTTTTTTATTTTTATCAATGACTTTTTTTTTTATGAATGACTTTCAATGAATGACTCTTCTCTGTGTTACGGGAGCCGTCAATTCACATTAGCCGCGAGTGATTTTAAATAGCTTTCTTTCCTGCAAAAATGACACTTTTTGCAGGGACAGTTCTAAGCACAGGAAACATGCGCCCCTTTACATGCATACTATAGACACCCCCCAGGTACGAAATTTAAAGGAGTATTACACTTTTATTGTTTCAATTTAAGCATTATTAAAATCACTGCTCCTGAAAAAACGGCCGTTTTAAAAAAAAAAAAAATTTGCATTGATACATGTCCCCTGGGGCAGGACCCAGGTCCCCAAACACTTTTTATGACAATAACATGCATATTAGCCTTCTAAAATTAGCACTTTTGATTTCGAACGTTCGCATCCATTATAACTAATAGGGTTCTAAAGCTCGCACGGACTTTAGGTCCGTTCGCGGGTTCTGGTGCGAGCCGAACGGGGGGGTGTTCGGCTCATCCCTACTGATACCATGAATACCTCATTGCCTCCTGGTGGCCAGCCCTCTTGTAACAGGTAAGTTTGTAGTTTATACCTTTCTGCCTGTTCAAGGGGGGGAGAGAGTAGGGTATTAGGGCAACAGCTGATTCCTGTCTTCTCTTTTCTGCTTTCTTTCTCACAGCCCTTCTAGGTCTGATCCACAAAGTAGTTCCTGTAAAAGGGAGTGGGTCTTCAAAGTGGCACCACCGGCAATCTTCCTCCAGGTCCAGTCATCATAGATCTCTTTCCAGATCCAAACAGCATAGTAGAGATCTTCCGCACTCCCCCTCATCTTGCTCTAGCAAGAGGTAAAAAAAATCATGCTGGGGTGTAGGGCTCCTGTACCGGCTCACAAAGCTCCCTGTGATCACTGCTTTTCTAAAGCTGCAGATGAGAGGGATGGCACAGACCAGCGCCTTGAATCTATGGTAAGGCGGGTTGTCAGAGAATCTCTACAGGAGAGGCAGGCTCATCAGCCTCATGATTCCCCACCAGAGCCATTACACCCTACATTAGGAGAAGATCTGGCCCAGGAGACATGGGATTCGTCCCAACTAAGTCGTCCTTCTGCTCCTCTCTCAGACAGTGAATCAGATCCCAGTTTGGGCTTTGAATATGCTTTGGTTCCCTCTTTGGTGTAAGGTGTGAGAGAGGCTCTGAGTTGGGAAGACCCTGTTACTTCTCCAAAGCAGAGAAAAATTTTCAAAGAGCTCAATAAGGAGCATCAATATTTTCCCTTTCTCTCTGAACTGGGTGGCATCATCACTGATGAGTGGATCAAGATGGATAAGAAAAGTTCCATGCAATCAAAAGTTCTGAAGTTATATCCTTTTAAGGAACAGGATGTTAAACACCTTCAATCAGCTCCGTTGGTGGACGCAGCACTTATGAGATTAGTAAAATATGTAACTCTACCCTTGGAAGATACAGTTTCCTTTAAAGATCCCTTGGAGAGACGGATCAACTCTGATCTGAAAAGGATTTACCTGACAACAGGAATGGCTTGCAAACCAGTACTCGCTGTAGCCGCAGTATCCAAAGCCATGGAAATCTGGTCTGACACTAAGAGGTATCTCCAGTGAAGTGGCGAAGAGTTCACCTATCCAGGAGATCAGGCTGGCGTCTGCCTTTCTTGGGGAGGCTTCTATTGATCTTATTCGTCTGATGTCCCGGGTTATGTTGACAGCTGCTTCAGCACGTCATGCTTTATGGCTCCATCCATGGTTGGCGGATCCGGCTTCCAAACAAGCTTGGTGCCGAATTTCCTTTGAGGGAAGTTCTCTTTTTGGCAATAAGCTTTATAGTGCCATAACCCGGGGCTGCGGGTGGTAAATGAGGTTTCCTCCCTCAGGATCGGCGCCTACAGAACCAGAAGCGCTCCTTTCCAAGGAGACAAAATTCTGATCATGCCAGGTAAGCGCGCAGTTACAGGCCTGGTCGGGAGTTTTCAAGGCTTGGAAATTCAGGCAGTCCACCTTCAAAAAACCCACAAAAGGTGGTTCCTCTGGCAACCAGGATTCCACTAAATCCTTTTGAGATTGGGCCCACTCAGGCATGCCAGGTGGGGGCTCGTCTTCTTCACTTCCGGCATGTCTGGGCGGCCTCAATCCAGGATTTCTGGACCGTCAAAACAGTCTCTTCCGGTCACACCTGGGTCTTCAACAGTACCCCAAGACTCAGATTCATCCCCAAGACTCTTCCAGACTCAGAGGAGAAAAATCTGGTCCTGTTAACTTACGTAAGCATTTTATTGGATGTTTATTGGATGGCGCAGCCATCCCTGTTCTAGAAGGTGAGCGAGGCAGCGGCATGTATTATCCTCTGTTCATGATTCAGAAACAAAATGGCACATGGAGACCAGTGATAGACTTGACCCATCTCAATTTCTTTATCCAAAAATAAAAGTTCAAAATGGAATCTTTACTTACAATCCAACAGTCAGTGCATCCGGGAGATTGGTTGGTATCCGTTGATCTGAAAGACGCCTACTTTCATGTTCCAGTGGCAGTGGACTTGCAGCAATTCCTCCGCTTTGCGGTAGGCAAACAGCATCTTCAATTCACATGTCTCCCCTTCGGTGTAACATCGTCATCTCAAGTCTTTTCCAAGGTTCTACTTTCTGTTGTTGCTCTTCTTCGGGTCAAAGGGGTTCGCCTCCACCATTATCTGGACAACCTGCTTCTCCTAGCTCAAGAAAAAGATCACAATTTAGAGCACAGAAGACTAGTCATATCCACCCTTCAAGAATTTGTGTGGCTCCTGAATCTGGAGAAGAGCCATCTAGAGCCAACGCAATCACTTGTGTTAGGGGCTCACTTTTTGCTATGATAAATATCCCCAAAAAATATATAAAAAAACCCTCAGTTTTGGCCGATACGTATACATATTTTTGGTAAAAAAAATCGCAATTATTGATTGTTTGCGCAAAAGTTATAGCGTTTACAAAATAGGGGATAGTTTTATAGCATTTTTAACTAGTAATGGCGGCGATCAGCAATTTTTATTGTGACTGCGACATTATGGCGGACACATCGGACATTTTTGACACATTTTTGGGACCCTTGTCATTTATACAGCAATCAATGCTATTTAAATGCATTGATTCTGTATAAATGACAGTTGTAGTGAAGGGGTTAACCACTAGGGGGAGGGGAGGGGTTATGGGCTGTGACGTGAACATTGGGGCGGGGCTCGGCGTCTGACGTCATTGATCGGCTTTCCCGATGACCGGGAACAGCCAATCAATGACAGGCAGAGTAGGAAGCGCGGGGAGAGGTTTGTTTACACATACCTCTCCCCGTTCTCCAACTCCCTGACCCGTTCGCTGTCCGCTGGTCCCACGGCCGGGGTCACGGAGCTCCCGACCGGGTCGCGAGCGCGCGCCGCTGGCGGCGCGCACAGGGCTACACTTTACGTATATGTACATGAGCCGTTCGGGAAGCGGTTAATACTGTGGAAGGCATGATCTCCCTTCCAGAAGAGAAGATTGTAGTCATTTGAAACAGAATCCGCTCAACCCTCGCTGCATCTCATCTCTCCGCTCTCCAATGTTTGAAAGTGATCGGCACGATGACAGCCATTATTCTCATTATGAAGTGGGCACAATGGCACACACGGCCCTTCCAAAAAGGGTTCCTATATTAATGGAATTCCTCCAGCAAAAACCAACGCATATTCCTTACTCCAACTATGAAAGTATTTCTACTTTGGTGGCTTCAAGGGAAAAATCTGTGCAATTTCCATTCAATCGTCCCCAACACATGGGTCACAATAACCTCAGATGCCAGCAATGGGTTCTGGGGCACTCATTGCCTGACTGAGTACTGATAGGCTGTCCCCCCCACCCCTTCAACCTCTGCAGCAATGCTGGCAGCACTCATACATCTATTTCCCAAAGAAAACCTCTGTATATGATGCTGAGCACATGCACTTAATTTCTTTGGTCAACGATAGTGAGGCCTGTTCTGAGTGGAACCTGTCCTGTTAAACCTCTGTATTGTCTTAGCCACTGTGCTGCAGCTCAGTTTCAGGGTCTTGGCAAGCTTCTTATAGCTTATGCCATCTTATGTAGAGCAACAATTATTTTTTTCAGATCCTCAGAGAGTTGTTTGCCATGAGGTGCCATGTTGAACTTCCAGTGACCAGTATGAGGGAGTGAGAGCGATAATACCGAAATTTAACACACTTGCTCCTCATTCACACCTGAAACCTTGTAACACTAACGAGTCACATGAAACCAGGGAGGAAAAAATGGCCAATTGGGCACAATTTGGACCTTTTCACTTAGGGGTGTATTCACTTTTGTTGCCAGCGGTTTTGAGTTATTGAGGGGACAGCAAATTTACACTGTTATACAAGCTGTACGCTCACTACTTTACATTGTAGCAAAGTGTTATTTCTTCAGTGTTGTCACATGAAAAGATATAATATAAATATTTACAAAAATATGAGGGATGTACTGACTTTTACTGAGAAACTGTATATGCCGCTTCATGGAAGAAGGCCTATGGCAGTAAAGCCACATATATGTATACAGGCGGTGGGAAGGTGTTAATGGAACAGATGGTGGAAGCTCTATCAAGGAGCCACCCCTATCAAATCATTCTCTGCAGCTATTACCTTTTGTACCACCACCCCCTCCCTTTAGAATGTAAGCTCTACGAGCAGGGCCCTCCTGTACCTTTTGTATTTAACTGTACTGTAATTGTGTTGTCCTCCCTATACATAGTAAAGCGCTGCGTAAACTGTTGGCGCTATATAAATCGTGTATAATAATAATCTATTTAAATATTTAAACAACGTGGAACTTATTATAGGTGAGCAAGTTGGACACAACTTGGGTAATAGTGATCGCAGTGTAATCAATTTGCCATAAGTTACAGAAAAGAGAAGCATGTTGGTATGACGAGAACTCTAAATTTAAAAAAGCTAACTTCAATTAGCTAAGATCCTTATTGCATGCCCCTCAATGGAAGCAAACAGGATGCAACAGACAAGACAACTAGGAGTGTTTTAAAGATGAATTAAACTGTGTACTAGTTACTTTAATCTATTGGCTAAAAAGCATAAAAGAACAGGCAATATTGACATTGATGAACACAGAACAGAAATGTGAATTCTACAAAATAACTGTATGCGAACACACTGCGAAATATATCCTCATGGGCAACAAGTTTAAAAGGCTAAATGTTTAAAAGGCTAAAAGGCTAAAAGCCTATGTGGCTCACGGGCAAAGTTAAAAAAGCTATAAATCATAAGAAATGTGCTTTTAAAAATATAAAAATGAAAAAACACTATCATCATTTAAATGTTACAAGGAATATAACAGAATATGTGAAAAGGAAATCAAGGCAGCAAAAATTCAAAACAAACGATTGATTACAAAAGAGAGTAAGACAAACCCAAATAAATTCTTTCAATATACTGAGGCCTTGTTCACACCATGGCACAGAAACATCATTTTTTCTCCACGCCTTCTGCAAGGGCACAAAAAAACGATGGCTCTCTATGTCTCCGGTTCACACCACAACATGCAGATTTTTTCTGTGCATGAATCTGCAACGTGTATGCAGTTTTATGCATGGGAAAAAAACTGACATGACATCAACATTGGTGTGAACAGGGCACATAACTGACACGCATGAAAAATTATGTCAAAAACCATCTCTTAATGCACTGGTGGTCCAAAATAGGGTCATGTAAGCTATGGTCCATGCTAAAATAGTAGCCGTATTATAAGGTGCCTCTGTATGAGAAGCTCGGGAAACCTTGGGTTGAGAACTACTTACCCTCCAACTTTGATAGTTCATTGTTACTACGGTAACTATCCACATGCCTATGCACAGTGCATCCTTCATATATCCCTGAGATGACCCCTCTCTCTTTACCTCTCCATTACTCTCTTCTCTACCTCTTCTTTTCCTATATATCTACCTATCTTCCATAAGTTTATTTTAGCACCTTTATGATTTACTGAAGCCTTAACTTCTCCGGTATACCATGCCTATACTCATAAGATCACTATTTCCTATACTACCGTAGGCCTTCCCAACTGATTACCACCATACCCCCAGACTTCGGTATATTTTGACTCTAATGTGTCAGGTTTTTGTTTCTGTTCGTCTTTATCTATAAGTGCCTTTTAACTTGGGCGCCACTGGTTCCCTGTGCCCAGATGATAATCTGTGTCTGTTTTCATTTCATTACATAGCATTATTATCTTGTTTGTACCCATTCTCAAATCAATATCATCATCTCATGACACTGTTTATAAGTGACATGTTATTTTTTTTTTTTTTCATCAATAGTTTTTATTGAAATTTATCAAAACAAATAACAGTGAATTTGACAAGATAACAAATCAGTTATAACAATTAGATACATAGGAAAGAGGTATCTATAGATACAAATTAAATAATAAAATTATAATAAAACAGATAAGTGTAAATATTATCTTTATACCTGTATGCGTACTACCGGTTCAAGTGATTCAGATGTAAAGAGCGTAAATGTAGCGTAAATATAACGTAAATCTGATTCCAAACACCCCTGTGGGTGCTAAACTGTGTTCGGGATAATGATGTGAACTTTTTTTTTTTTTATGGTAGAAAATAAACAATGGTACCAGAGAGGAATGAGATAAGAAATGTTTTAGTTAAGTAACTTAGGAACATAAAACTCGAGCAATGTTTTGAGGACTAGCCCATTTTAACCATGGCTGCCCCAACTTAAGTAATTGTTCTTTATTATGAGGACGAAGAACTAATATTTACTCATAAGTAAAGTGAGTATGAGTCGATTCTACTACTTCTTTTATGGAAGGAGGATCTGGGTTTTTCCATTTTCTTGTAATACTAATTCTGGCAGATAACAAAATATGTGTGAACACATTTTTGATTGGAGTGGGATAGCCAGTGAGATCAAGGGATAGTAGAGCTAATGAGGGATCTGGAGGTAAGATTGCATTGTGAATCTCAGACATGATCTGAAAAATTTGTTCCCAATACTTCTTAAGTTTTGGACATGTCCAAAATGTATGCATCATATCTCCTTTTTGTCTGCACAATCTCCAACATTTATCGTCTAATGAGCAGTTAAATTTGGATATTTTGTCAGGAGTAAGATACCAACGTTGAGTCAGTTTAATGGATGTCTCCCATAGCGTTCAACAGCATGTGGCCTTATAAGTGGTATTACAAGCCTCTTTCCATTGGTCTACCGTATAGGTGCATCCTAAATCTTCTTCCCATCTAATTAGAGGAGGGGTCTTTATGAACACACTTTTTTGTTGAAGAAGATTATAGAAAAGGGAAATCCCTTTTTGATGATGAAAGGGGATTTTAAGGAAGGACCAAGACGATTGGGGTACATTATATGTCCATGATGGGAGATTGCTAATGCAATTCTTAGTTCAGATATAAAGGAATATATCCGAGTTTGGCAATTGAAAGTTCCTTTGAAGTGTAGGGAATGGTTTAATCTCCACATTGTCTAGTAGGTCTGATAGAAATTGAATGCCTTTCTCTATCCATGGCGAAAATGAGGTTGAGTGCATGAAATTATGTAAAGTCTCTAATGGGATTTGTACTGTGGTAGGGAGAGGGTAAGTGACATGTTAATTTTGTACTGTACTTATCCTTCTTTCATCAAAAAAACATTTGAATAAGGAAAACTGATGTCAACGTGCATACAAACTGACTGAAACATGCATGTAAACTGATGTTTGTGCAATTGAAATCTGCAGGTTTCCCTTCAGTTCCCATCAGTATTCATGCAGGTATGGTGTGAACGAGCCCTAATAGTAAAAAGGTCAGGTCTGAGCATGTAGGCCCTTTACAAAATAATCTGGGAGTGGGTGACGGGGACAAAGAGAAGGCACATTTATTAAACACCTTCTTCAGCTCTGTGTATACAAAGTAGCATGGGGGAGCTCATGTTCCTAATGTGGACATTTACATTGCCCCAAATGATGCACAATGGCTCAAAATTTATATGGTCCAGATGATGCACAATGGCTCAAAATTGATATGGTCCAAAATTATTTAGACAGAATAAAGGTGAATAAAGTACCTGCACCAGATGACATACACCTATGGGTCCTGAAAGTATTGAGCTCTGTCATTTCTTTTATTTTTATGTCATTTCAAGCTAACTATGTACTATGTATTTCAAATTTCAAATTTTCTATTTTTTAGGGACGCTTTAATGACTGGCATAGTACCACTGGATTGGTGTAAGGCCAACATGGTGCTTATATTTAAAAAGAGGTCAAAGTCTTTACCAAGTAACTATAGACCTGTTAGTTTTACTTCTATAGTGATGTAGCCAGGTGGCCCTGCCCCTTGTGGGCATACGGTGGGAGGCCTACATTGGTGGTCTGTGTAAATCTTCATATTACATTGGGGCTTGGTGTACAATCCTTTCATTCACACTAGTGGACAGTGTGAAGGCCCACCTAACATGGGTGGTCAGTGTAAATCTCTCCTTACATTGGTGGTTTCTGTGAATGCTCCTATTACATTAGTGGTCAGTGTAAATCCCCATTACGTGGATGGCCAGTGTAGAAAATCCTCTTTATATTGGTGATCTGTAAAAGAAAAGAAAAACACTTAAATTTTTTCGGTCCATGTAGAAGACCCCTTTAAATTGGTGGTGAGTGTAAATCCCCCCTTGCATTGGTGACCAGTGTAGAAATCCCCCTTTATTGGTTGTTGATGTAAAATCGTCCTTTACATTGGTTGTCAGGTTAGATTCTTCATTACATTGGTGAACAGTGTACATTTTCCTTTACATTGGTGCAAAGTGCAGAATTGCCCTTACACTGGTGGTCAGTGTAAATCCCCCTTTACATTTGTGGTCGATGTAGAAATTTCACCTTACATTGGTAGTCAGTACAAATCTCCTTGTCAATGGTTGTCAGTGTAAATTCCGCCTTACATGGAGGTCATTGTATGTTCCTGTCAGAAACCATGAATCAGACAGAGAGAAGTACAGTTAAATCTCACTTGTTTAATAATAATAATAATAGTAAAAGGTAAACCTAGTAAACGTAGTCAAAACATAGCCAGTGTTCAGGAATGGATAGTCAGACAAGCCAAAACATCAAGGACCAAGGACCAAGGCAAAGGCAGAGATCATCTGGGCTGGACAGCTTAAGTAGGCAGGACTGACAAGCAGGATATCATCAACAGGTGAGTCACTGTGGAGAGATAGGAGCTGGCAATTAGCCGACAGCTTAACGGCCAGATCAGAGAAGGAAGGGCTGAGCCCAGCCCTGACAGTACCCCCTCCTCAACGACCCCTCCCCCTCGGAGGACAACCAGGCTTGAGGGGAAAACATCTATGGAAATCACGGGAGAAGACAGGGGCATGTATATCTAAGGATGAGACCCAAAAGCGTTTCTCCGGACCGTACCCTTTCCAATGCACCAGGTACTGTATGCGCCCATGGAACCTATGGGAGTCAACAATGGACTGTACTTCATACTCCTCATGGTTCTCAAATTGTACAGGGTGAGGACGAGGCACCAAGGTGGTAAAGTGGTTGCAGACCAAAGGTTTTAATAAGGAGACATGAAATACATTTGAGATACGCATATTAGAAGGATGGTCTAATGCGTAAGCCACTGGGTTAATCCTGCGAAGGATACGGAAAGGCCCAATAAACTGATGTGTGAACTTCATAAAGGGAACACGAAGTCGGAGGTTGTGAGATGACAGCCAGACCCTGTCCCCAACCTGGTAGGAAGGCGCAGGCAGGCGTCTGCGGTCAGCATGGAATCTGTACCTATCATTAGCATGTCGCAAAGCCTCCTGAACTTGTGCCCAAGTGGAACAAAGACCAGATGCTCCCCTAACGCAGGAATACTCTGCAGAACAAATGAGTCAGGCAACATGGAAGGTTGGAAACCACAGTTTGCCATAAACGGGGACAATCAGGGAAGCAGAATTCAAGGCAATATTGTGAGCAAACTCCGCCCATGGTAAGAGGTCTGACCAGTTGTTATGATAGTCAGAAATATAGCAACGTAGGGGGGGGCGTGGCGACCGAGCTCTGAGATGGCCGCTTGATCTGAGAGCTCCGCTTGCCAGCCAGAGAGATCGCTCTACATCCGAGCATTCCAGCACACAAATCGGCCATAAAACGACTCCAGCACACGGCCGGGTGGCGAGGAGATGACTAAAAGAAGAAAGAACGCACCGCAGCCACAAAAGATGGCAAACTTCTTCACAGCCAAGTCCCGCGGGCCTGCGCAAGATGGCGGCGGAGGCCTGAAGCCGCCGCGCTCTAACGAACAGACTGCACAGCACAGGCAGGGAAACGGAGGTACCCGCACACCGCAAGGACACATCCACCACCTCAGCGAACCCTCCTCAGGCACATCTAGCCCCTCCACGAGAAGCCCGGCGAAATCCAAACCCAGGCTGTCCTCGCCTGATAGGCCGCAGACCGCACAGGAGATGGAGGTAAGCGCCCAGCAGGGTTATGGGACAGAAGCATCACCATCTCCCCACTCTCTCGACCCCATAGCAAACTTCCCCACGGCAGACAGACCCATATCAGACACAATGCTGAAGGAAATGTTATTATCCCTCAGGTCTGCCCTGCACACTGACATGGTGAAGGGGATCAACCAGTGCCACAAAGAAGTGCAAGCTCTTGGGACTAGAGTAGACAGAATTGAGCACAAAATGGAGGAGTACACTACTAATTACAATGTGATGGTAGATGCTCATGCAGCACAAGGGGAGGACATAGAATGGCTGAAAAACAAGGTCTCTGACCTTGAGGACAGAAGCAGACGCAATAACATCAAACTGAGAGGAATCCCAGAATCTGTCCCAGCACCTCAACTCCTGCAATACGCCCAAACGCTATTCTCTACGCTAGTACCTGCCCTCACAGCTCAGGACTTACTTATCGACAGGATCCACAGGATCCCCAAGCCCTCTTTTTTGCCTGAAGGTACACCAAGAGACACCCTGCTGAGAATACACTTCTTTCACGTGAAAGAACAAATCCTTCAAGCAGCACGCAGACAAGATGCTATCCCACAACAATACGCAGACCTACAAATCCTACCGGATCTGTCTAGGTACACACTACAAAGAAGGCGCAACCTGGCCACCATCACTAAAGCCCTGAGGAACCACAGAATCCCACACAAGTGGAAGTACCCGGCCACCCTCATCATTACACACAACGGTGTGACGAAAGCTGTTGCCACCATGGAAGAAGGCATTGCCACACTACAACATTGGGGGATTCTCCCAGACCTAACAGCTCACCCCCCACCAATGCCACCGCCACAACCACAGCAGCTCCAGGAAGACTGGCAAGTAGTCTCACACAAGCGTAATAACAAGAAGAATGCTGGAAATAGCTCATGATCTACACATGAAGTATACTCAACCCTCTCTGGCTGAAGGAGTTCAGTTTAAACTCCTGACACCCCGTTACCAAACTAGCAGACATGTCTGCACACGGATCGCTTTACAGATCTTTTTTTACATTTGTTCACCCCACCTTTGTCTCGTTTTACCTTTTTTTTACCTCTTGTTTTAGCTACAGTGAAATACTACTCTGGACCTCACCCTCCATCCTCTTAGTGACGTTTACTACTACCATGATGTCTGAACCGCACCGGAGACAGAACAGCCTCCACCACTGTGAGTACATGCGCACCACACCAAGCACACCTCCCCCCTGTCATCAACAATGTCTCTCACTTTTTTATCTCTGAATGTCAGGGGCCTGAACCACCCTGCTAAGAGGTTCTCCATGTGGCAGGAGGCCCACAAACACAAAGCAGACATACTCCTCATCCAGGAGACACACTTTCAACAGCAAAAAGCCCCTGCGTGCTCTAACAAAGCATACCCGCATATATTTTCAGCATGCACCCCGGACAGTAAAACAGGAGGAGTTATGGTGGCCATCAAAGACACTGTCTCCTTTACACTCAAAGACTCTTTCATAGACAGCAATGGTCGGTACATCATCATAACAGGAGACCTGGATAACATACCGATCACTATAGTGAACCTTTACACACCGAACAAACACCAAATACGGTTTATCAGACAAGTCTTAAAGAAAACCAGTTCACTACTGTATGGACGGCTTATTATTGGAGGTGACTTTAACCTTATTGCAGACCCTACGATGGACACCACCACTGCCAACCCGCAGAGACCACGTAACCTGCTGAGTATCCTAAACACGCATGACTTGTTTGATGCCTGGAGGTGCCTCCATGCAAATGAAAGAAATTACACTTTTTTCTCCACAAGACACTGCTCGTATTCTAGAATAGATATGTTTGTAACTGACAAATGGCTTTTGCAGCGAGTACGATCAACTGAGATACATGATATCGGATGGTCCGATCACGCTGCAATCACGTTATCTCTTAACTTGCAGGGTGTCTCCCCCTCACCCCCTATCTGGCGATGCAACGTAAGACTACTCCAAGAACCTAAACTATTTCCGACTATATCCCAACACCTCATAGACTATTTTAAAATAAACGACAACCCTGACGCGAGTCCCTTCTCGATCTGGAATGCCCATAAGGCAGTCTTGAGAGGCATACTTATTCAATTGGGAGCGATAGAGAAAAAAAAATATAACACTAAACTAAACCAAATACTGACTGAAATCCAAACACTAGAAGCCACAAATAAAACATCCCCCACACCAGCCACAGCCACCACACTGTCCAACCTCAGGAATTCACTAAGAGAACTCCTTACACAGCAGTTTGACAAACACCTGAGAAGGTTACAACTTAATTCATATGCTAATGCCAATAGGGCAGGTAAATACCTAGCACAAAGAATAAAAGCAGCACGTACTAAAACTAAAATCGCATTCTTAGTTCACCACACCACACGCAACAAAATCTATAACCCAAAGGACATAGCGGATCAATTTGCTGACTATTACGGAGCCCTTTATAACCTGCATGCAGATGCTTCGACACCCCAACCGACCCCTGACAAAATCCAAAAATTCCTGCAGAAAATTAATCTCCCATCCCTGTCAAAAGAACACCTAGCCTTGCTTAATGCCCCATTCACTGTTCCAGAGATTGAAAAAATTACTTCATCATTACCGAATGGCAAATCCCCAGGACCCGACGGCTTCGGGAATGAATACTATAAAGTCTTTAACAGCCAACTTGCCCCACACCTACTCAAAGTTTTTCATAAAGCTAGTGAAACGTCCTCCTTCCCTCCTGAAATGCTGAAAGCCCACATCATAACACTCCCAAAACCAGGCAAAGAACCTACCACCCCAGCCAACTTCAGGCCAATATCTCTCCTAAACTCGGATATAAAAATTTATGCAAAACTAATAGCGAAACGACTGACTGACATCATACCTAATATTATACCAAAAGACCAGATGGGATTTGTGAGGGGGAGACAGACCTCAGACGCCACGCGGCGTATTGTTAATATCATTCACTATGCTACGTCCACCAAAACGCCTTCTCTGCTTCTATCCATAGATGCAGAGAAGGCGTTTGACCGCGTACACTGGAAATATATGGAAGCGGTTCTGACAAAATTTGGTTTTGAAGGCTCAATACTCACAGCCATAATGGCCCTTTACTCAAGCCCCTCGGCTCAAGTCTACACATCTGGTACTCTATCCAAAAAATTTGAAATCTCTAATGGTACTCGCCAAGGGTGTCCCCTCTCCCCAACAATATTCAACTTAATGATAGAACCGCTAGCGGAACACATGCGCACAAATGCTGCCGTAAAAGGCTTCCAGATAGGTGAGACGAAACAGGTCATAAATCTATTCGCAGATGATGTCATTCTGCTACTAACTAAACCACTGACCTCCCTCCCAAAAGCACATGAAGTTCTTTCGGAATTTGGATCAGTTTCTTACTACAAGGTAAACTTTACCAAATCCCAGATCCTGGACCTAGGGGTGCATGCGCAGGTCAAACACAAACTACAGAGCTCTTTGCCATATTCATGGACCAACAGATACATAACCTACCTGGGCATATTAGTATCCAATAACACGTCCACATTAGCAGATATTAATCTCAAACCACTCTTAGCCAAATTGGATAAACAACTCACAGACATAGGTAAATGTGAAATCTCTTGGCTTGGCAGGATTGCGGCATACAAGATGTCTATATTACCACAAATCCTTTACATTTTCCGCTCTCTGCCAATTCCGATCCCAAAACACTACATATCTGCCCTTACGCAATCCGCCTGGAAATTCACCTGGGGTGGGAAAAGAGCCAGATGTCCACGTAGCAACCTCCTACTTCACAAATCCGTGGGGGGAGCTGGTTATGTGGACATACAGGACTACTTGTGGGCCACTAGACTGGACCAACTAAAATACTGGTTTTCACACTCAGAATGCCCACTATGGGTCAACGTAGAAAAAGCACTTACCCCCACGAATGACCTCATCTCGTTTCTCATGGGAGACGTATGGGATCCTTGGGAAACCAGAGGCCTACCTCCCACTCTGAAAGTAAATCTCCAAACCTGGAGATTTTTACTATCACACAAGACCACTGACAGCAAGGAGATTGCATACGAGTTCCCGATAGAACTATTGGAAGCCAAGATTCCACACCTCAAAACTACTAGCCTCAAATCACACAATATACACCATATACAAGACTTGATCACGAACAGTATACCCAAAAGTACAGCAGAAATAATGACCGAGTTTGACCTACACGGGGATCTATGGTTCTCTTGCACGCGCATTTCCCATTTCCTGAGAGCACACCCATTGCCTACCATAGCCATACCGTTAAAGATCTGGAGATTCTATTACGCAACAACGAATCCACACAAAGGTATATCCTTATTCTACAACTTCCTGAAAAACAAACGCGATTTTACCAAATCATCAGCTCTCAGCAAATGGGAAAAAGACCTAAACTCTGCCATCTCAGATGACCAATGGTTACACGCATTTAACACGATACAAAAGGCCTCACACTGTGTAAACCACTGGGAAATGACCCTGAAGATTGCCAACAGGTGGCATTACACACCATATAGACTCTCCGTCTTTTTTCCAGCTTCATCTCCACTATGCTGGAGACAATGCGGACACGTAGGTAACTTAATACATACCCTCTGGGAATGCCCAAGCCTAACCAGCATTTGGAACAAAACCTTCCAACTGATATCGGACCTCACCGGTATACTAACTACCCCCAACCCCTCGCTAGCGTTACTCCACATAGGACTAGAACCCTTCCCTCGAGAAGATAGAGCAATGGTAACTCACTTACTCCTAGCAACCAGAACTATCATACTTCGCAACTGGAAAAGTACTGTTGCCATTAATATATCCGAAGTCATAGATCTGGTTAATAAAAATCATTCCTTTGAAAGGCTAATTGCCATAAACTCGCTTTGATGCAAAAAATTTGATAGCGAATGGAAACTCTGGACTGATAAGTTTAAACGTATGTGAAACAACACTTTCTTGACGTAAAGTCACCGTTTTGTTATTGTTACTGTTAATGTTACTGTTAATACTATAAATCTTGTTTGCTATACGCATGATACGTCACTACTGCTATATTATGGAGTATTTTCACTGTAACCACAGTTTCTATAGGCGGTAACTCCGCTCACTGTACAACCCCTCCCTTTTTATTTTTTGTATTTCACCCCCCCCCCCCCCCCCCCCCCCCCCCCCCCTTCCCACCTCCCTTGACTCCCCATTCCCCATGTACTGTATGTTTTGAAAATTCAATAAAAAAGATTGATTTAAAAAAGAAATATAGCAACGTAGGAATTGCTCCAAGAACTGATTGGCTCGTTCTGTGGCCCCTTTAGACTGTGGGTGATACGCATAGGAGAAAGCAAGCTGAATTCCCAACTGTGAACAAAAGGCTCGCCAGGACACAAACTGACTACCCCTGTTCGAGACAATCACTTTGGGTAGCCCATGTAAGCGAAAGATCTCCAGCAGAAATGGAAACCAGTTCCTTAGAAGTGGGCAACTTCTTAAGTGGAATACAATGAGACATTTTCGAGAACTGGTCAACCACCATAAGGGTAACTGGTTTACCCAAGTCCCAGGGCAACTCCATAATGAAATCCATAGACAGGTGGGTCCAAGGCCTCTCTCCATTGGGTATGGGAGGCCCACTGGAAGGTATCGTGGAGTCTTACTCTGAGCACACACAGAACAGGCAACTATGAAGGCAGTTAAATCAGCACATAGACTAGGCCACCAGAATTGTTGGGAAATGGCCAAAAGTGTTGATTCTTCCCAGGGTGGCCAGCATCCTTGGGAGAATGGCAAGTCTGGAGCACGGCAGTACGGAGACTCTCTGGGAAAAAGCAGTGGTCACAAGGTTTCTCAGGAGGAGCATGAACCTGAGCAGCAAGAATTTTGTCACCCAAAGGAGAAGTGAGACTGCTGCGAACCGTAGCCAGAATATGATCAGGAGGAATAACGGGAACTGACTCCATCTTGGAAGTGGAGGAAAATTGTCATGGCAAAGCATCAGCCCTTACATTCTTAGTACCGGGTAAGAATGAGACAATCTAATTGAAACTAGACAAGAAAAGGGCCCATCGTGCCCTTCTGGGAAAGAGGAGTTTAGCCTCAGACAAGAATGTGAGATTCCTATGGTCAGTAAGAATGAGAACTGGCACAGTGGTACCTTCGAGGAGATGTCTCCATTCTTCCAGGGCTAAAATGATCGCTAACAGCTCTCTGTCACCAATCTTGTAATTGCACTCCACAGGTGACAATTTCTTGGAAAAGTAGCCACAAAGAAGCAGAACGCTCTCAGAGGTAGGACGTTGAGACAGAAGGGCACCGACTCCAGTCTCAGAGGCATCAGTCTCAAGGATAAAAGGTAACTTAAGATCAGGATGTGTCAACACAGGAGCAGAAACAAAGGCAGCCTTGAGACTCTGGCTTGACCAGAGACGAGAAGTTACAAATAAACTTCAGATAATAGTTGGCAAAGCCAAGGAAAAGCTTCAGAGGATGTAAACCCACGGGTCGGGGCCACTGTAGGACTGCTGAAAGTTTCTTTGGGTCCATCGAAAAACCAGCAGTGGAAATGACATAACCCAGGAATTTAACCTGTTCATGATGGAATTCACACTTCTCCAATTTACTATAGAGATTGTTCTATCTTAGTTTCTGAAGCACACGGCAGACATCTGTGTGGTGGCTCTTCAGGGACTTGGAAAATATGAGGATATCGTCGAGATAAGCCACCACACATAACGGCAACAAATCTCAGAGGACGTCGTTAATAGATTCCTGGAAACTGCTGGGGAGTTACAAAGGCCAAAAGGCATTACAAGGTAGTCATAATGGCCTGTTCTGGTATTAAATGCAGTTTTCCACTCGTCGCCCTCCTTAATCCTCACAAGATTGTATGCCCCTCTCAAATCAAGCTTCGTGAAAACCGTTACTCCCTTGAGGCGGTCAAATAACTCTGTAATCAACAGCATCGGATAGGTATCCTTAATCCTTAATCGTGAAACGATTGAGAACATTATAATCAATACAAGGTCTCAGTTCACCACTCTTCTTCTTCACAAAGAAGAAATCAGCACCAGCAGGAGATGAGGATTTGCAAATGAAACCTCGAGAAATTGCATCTGCAACATACTCCTCCATGGCCTTATCCTCCAAGACCAACAAAGGGTAAACCCATCCACGAGGGGGTATGGCACCAGGTGGAAGGTCAATTGCACAATCATACGACTGGTGTGGAGGCAAACTACTGGCTTGACCTTTGTCAAGACTTTGTCAAGACATCGCTAAATTTGCGGTACTCCACCGGAAGGGAGGAGAGAGAAGCGCACAGGACCATGGCTACCTTCTGGAAGAAAGTCTTACTGCATTGTGGTGACCAGGAGAGAACCTCAGCATGAAGCCAATCAAAAGAGGGGTTGTGCCTCTGTAACCAAAGGATAACCAATAACCAGCGGAAACTTATGCCCCGTACACGCGATCTGAAATTACGCCAGCAAAAGTCAGATGTGAGCCTTTGGTTGGAAATTCCGACCATGTGTATGCTCCATCGGACTTTTGCTGGCGGAATTTCTGCCAGCAAAAGATAGAGAGCAGGTTCTCTATTTTTCCATCGGAAAAAACATCCACGATTTTTAAGACGGAAATTCCGATCTTGTGATCGCATTAGGTGAGGGAATACCTTATAATTGGATTATCTCATGGTGAAGAGCCCCTACGGTCATGGACAATGGAACCATCTCATGAGTCACATGGGCAGGCTGGTCTCCCATCAAGAGCCTTAATGGCAAGTGAAGTGTCATGTAGCTGCAGCGGAATCGAGTGCTTCGATACAAAGGCAACATCAATGAACAGGCCTGCAGCTCCAGAGTCGATTAGAGCCTGTATCTTGACGGACCACTCTGCTCAAGAAAGGGTAACTGAAACCAGGGGCTTATCCTTCTGGATAACTGGGGACGAAACAATGCCACCCAAGCAATGGCGTCCCTAGGGGGGGGCAGAGGGGGCCCTGACCCCCCAAAATTATGCTGTGCCCCACCATGTGCCCCCCCCAAAAAAAAATCAAATTTTATTTTTTATTTTTTTTACAAAAAGGCAATGTCTTTTTGTTTGCATTCGTAGCGGATGTGCCACATCTTACTCAGGCCGCTGCTGGAGTAACACAGTCTCTATTGAGAGGGGGAGTATTCTTCTAGCCTGGACGCGTGGGTAAGTGTGTGCACTGCAGTACACTGTAATCACTGAACTGCATTATCTCCATCTCTTCTCTCCACCATCTGTCCCTCCCCTCTCCTGTTCTTTCAAGACCTTCACAACTTACTTTCACTTTCAGTTAGGCAGGTAATAGACTAAGCTAATTTCTTTCCTGCATCCACAGAGTGCAGGAAAGAAACTTGCATGATTCCCCCATCAACACAGACATTGGTGACAAGGGGAATATCCTTCCTGCCCAGCAATTGTATTCTCCCAACAAACAGTCATTATCACTAGTGGCTATAGCAACCACTAGTGATAATCATAAGAGTATCTGGCAGGCTGGTTGTTCCCAATTTGATCGATCAACTTGGTACATTCAGCCTGCTCATTAATGGTTCAAATCTCAGCCAGTTCCTGATGAACCAGCTGAGATTTAATAGATTCTTAGCACTTAGGCAGCCCATACATTGATCACTTTTTTAATTTAACTAGTAGGTTGCATTAAGAAAAAAAAAAGAAATGATCCAATTCTCCCATCTACACATTATAGGTGGATGGGGGAATCCTCCCAGTGTGGACCAGTGGTGGAACTACCAGAGTTGCTGTCCTGTCCCGGCTATTCACAGCGCTGGTCTCTGTCTCCATGGCAGCGGCGGCACATTGGAACCCAATGCTGGTTACATTATGGGGCTAATGTACAGGAGGGCCAGCACAATTTGTTGTTAGAGATGGGCTGGGCATGTTCAAAATCCAACATGCCCGACCCCGCCAGGAAGCCCACACTGCACAGCGCTAATCACAGGCAGTGAGACATTTCCTGGTCCTTAGCTGCACATCAGGAATGTCTCACTGCCTGTGATTAGCTGTGTGCAGTGTCGGCTTCCTGGTGGGATCGGGCATGTGGGGTTTCAAACACACCCAAGCCCATCTCTAATGGTTGTAGACAGTTGACCTCCCTGCAGGTTGCTTAGCAGCAGTGCAGCCTTCTCTGACATGCTGATCGTGATGCAATCCAGGTGATGCTCCTAGTCAAATCCTAGTGTTAAATATCATAGTGGTTTTATTGATCAAAGCCCACACCTTACAGGCATAGAGCCCACACCTTACAGGCATAGAGCCGACACCTTACAGGCGTAGAGCCCACACCTTACAGGCGTAGAGCCCACACCTTACAGGCAAAGAGCCCACACCTTACAGGCGTAGAGCCCACACCTTACAGGCGTAGAGCCCACACCTTACAGGCGTAGAGCCCACACCTTACAGGCTTGGAGCCCACACCTTACAGGCAAAGAGCCCACATGGCTGCTGAACATACGGTGGATATGGTTGTACTAATGATGCTAATAAATACTGTGTTTATTAGATCTGACTGGGAGCATCACCTGGATCACATCCTGATCAGCATGTCAACAGAGAAGGTTATACAGCATTACTGCTAGGTGACCAGCTGGGGGCTCGGCTCTCTACAACCAATAGTGCCAGCCTTCCCCTGCATGCACCCATAATGTCACCAGCACTAGGGCCTAATAGACTGCTGCTGCTGCCAATGAGACAGATGCCAGACCAGCACTGTCAATAGCTGGGGAACACCACAGTGGCAGAACACCAAGGCCCGGAGACAAGACAACCTTTGCAAACCTGATAGTTCTCCCACTGCTTTGGACCCTTATATTTACTTGGTATGCTGGTGACATATATCTCTTCTGCCACCCTGGGGATCGTAGTAAAATTGCATTTTATAGTTGCCCCCCTAATTTTGTCCCTGTCCCCCCATGTGCCCCCCCTAAATATGAAAGCTGGAGACGCCACTGCACCCAAGGTCTGTCCATGACAGGACATCATGGTTCAGGCGTTCCCCGGATGGGTAGGAAAAGACTTCAAAAAGTGACCTGCCTGGCCACAATAAAGGCACAATCTCTCCCTCTTCCTAAGGGTTCTCTCATCCGCAGAGAGACGCGTGAAGCCCAAGTGCATGGGTTCATCTTCATGACCGGCTTGTTTCCAGGACACAGTGGCTATCCAGGGCAATATCGACAAATAAGGATCATTCCACACTACACCCAGGGCTTCATATACATCCTGGGACCCCCGGCGGCATGTATAAGTGGAAGAAATACCGATCGGCACCGCGAAAAACTCACAGAGCTTTACCCGCCACCCAGCAGGACGAATCTCCAAGATGGCGGCGGTGGACATGCAGGCATAACTCGCGGCTGCCCACCACACACAGACCCAGGAGGGATGCCAAAGGAGGGAGACAACAGGCACTCGCAGAAAAAGGCAGCCTCTCCACAGCTTCCACCCCCTGTAAAATCTAAAATGAAGATGAATCAGGACGCAGATCCATCTGAGGTGAGCCCTTTCAATCAGCTATCCCCTCTGAGCCATGCAAATGCCAGCTTCATTGCTGCATATCCCATACTGAACCAACCTGTCCTAGATACTACCCTGAAGGATATTCTTCTCACACTGCAAAACTCTATCCATGCTGACATTGCTAAAATGATGCACAACTTCACATCTGAAGTATCATACTTAGGGGACAGAGTAACCACCATAGAAGCTAAGATGGGAGAAGTGACATCATCCTTCAACCGCTTAGTGGACGCGCAGGGGGAAGAGGCAGAATACATAGAGTGGATGAAGGCCAAAATAGCACATTTGGAAGATCGTTCCAGAAGGAACAATTTAAAGATAAGAGGCATACCAGAATCCGTCCAACCATCTGCACTAAGTGATTACTTCTTACAACTACTCTCTGCTTTCCTCCCTGATACCCCTCCAGGGGAACTGATTATTGATCGCATACACCGCCTGCCAAAACCGCTGCATCTATCGAACACTATACCAAGAGACACTATTGTCCGGATAAATTTTTTCCATGTCAAGGAAAAACTGCTGCGAGCCAGGCGAAATCCAGATGAATACCCTCAGCCGTACGCCGCTCTGGCTTTCTTTGCGGATTTATCCAAATATACCATGATGCAGCGCAAGAATTTATCCACTATCACTAAGCCCCTCTGGAATCACCAAATACAAGTGTGGCCACCTAGTTAAACTTATCATCACCAAGGACAATAGGTCCTACTCAGTCAGCAACCTGGATGAAGGTCTCTCACTGCTGTGCCACTGGCACATCTTGGAACCTTTGGAACAACGCCAACCTAACCGTCAACATCGCAATCATAATACTGGCAATTAGGGTGACTTTGACCCTTCTGATGAAATGACCACCTGTTACGCCTCTACAACTCCAGGCTTACATACACGCCCTGGAACGCCCTCCGGAGCCCTATTTCTTTGAGTAGTCTTATAACCTCAATATAAGTTGCAGTATATAGCGCTCACACAAAGTTCTAGTACTGTTTCTAATTGTTGTGTATGGTAACACTGTTGTTATCCGACTGTTATATTACTGTTTATCTTTATATTGACTTGATCTCAACTCTCTTACAGTCCACAACTTACTTCTGTTCCACACCAGCAGTGAAATTTAAAGTCGAAACTGCCGTAACCTGCTTACATCGGAAGCTACCAACTCATCTCTTCAAAGAGTAAGTTAACTACCACACCACACCAACACTCAAACAACACCTCACTGAGTCACATACCACTCAGCCCCCTCTCAACAGAGAAACCCTCATAAGAACACCGCCTGTCCTGCTACCACTACAACACAATAATTTCCATCATGCCGATCAAGATCACATCTTTAAACATTAAGGGCACCATGGGAAACGATACTTCCTCTGATCGGAAGCACGTATGCTCCAATGTGACATTCTTTGCCTACAAGAGACCAACTTCTGTCAGGATAAAGCTCCCACCATGTCTCACAAAGACTTCCTATACGTGTTTTTTGCTAACGCCCAAAACAAAACAAAATGAGTTCTCATAGCTATCAAAAATAAAGTCGCATTCAAATTAATCTCGGTTACCCCTGACCCTTAGGGAAGATATATCATCCTTATTGGCAAAATCAATAATACGATCTACACAATGGTAAACATATATGCCCCAAATTCAGGTCAACTATGTTTCCCCCGTAAGTTGTGGAAAAAAGTGCAAAGCCTCAAACAAGGGTAAACCTTTCTATGTGGAGACTTTAACCTAGCGCCAGATGAGGCATCTGATGTTAGAGGCCCGTCCACCAAGAAACCGCGCCCAGCGACTCTGGTCCAAATTTCTCCAGGCTAATTACCTGTTCGATATCTGGAGGTGCCAACATGCTATGGAACGGGACTTCACATTCTTCTCGAAACCTCATTTCACCTACTCCAGAATAGATCTATTTGTAGGAGATAAACAACTTCTCCTTGACGCTACTGGAATGGACATCCAACCCATAACATGGTCAGACCATGCTCCTGTCTCAATGACTCTTGGGGACAAACCTAACAATTCCTTTTTCACCCACTGGAGGAATGACCCACACCTAATGGCAATCCCTAGCAATACAGCTCTCATTCAAAGCTGCTTGAAAGAATATTTTGAGCTAAACTAATCATCAGTTTTAAACATATCTACTGTATGGTCAGATGGCATTTATTCATGGTACGCTAATTAAATTGAGCTCTCAAGCCAAGCGCCAAAGGACACAGCAGCTAACAGAACTGCTAGACAACATAACCAAATTAGAACTGATGAACAAAACAAAACCCACGCCATCCACCAGTGATAACATTTTTCAAGCCAGAAATGATCTTAGATCCTTCCTTAATGCCAAACATGCTAAATTAATGCTGAAATTATGTACCACCTTCTACACGGCCGGGAATAAATCCGGCAAAATTCTAGCTAACCAAGTCAAACAAAGAAGAGCTAAACAAAGGATTCCTTACATCACAGACCCCACTAGCGGTGACAAACTATACCATCAGAAAGACATATCAAATGCCTTTCGAATATACTATCAGACATTGTACAACCTAAACGATGACCCCACAACCACACAACCCACAGAAACTAACATTAAAACTTTTCTTGATCAATTGATGCTCCCCAAATTATCCCCCGAACAACTTGCATCTCTAAATAGTCCATTCACAGCCACAGAAAGGACACAAGCCATATCGACACACTTAACACCACTTTAGCTCCACACATGTGTCAGTTGTTCAACGCTGCCGTGTTCCCAGGCGCCTTTTCTGACGAAATGCTATCTGCTAGCATTGTGACCTTGCCTAAACCAGGGAAGGAGCCGGTTACCCCACCCAATTTCCGCCCCATCTCACTATTAAACACGGACCTCAAACTATACACAAAATTTATAGCACAAAGACTATCTCTAATCGTGCCCCATCTCATACACTTGGACCAGGTCGGCTTCATTATGGGTAGACAGGCACCTGATTCCATCCGCAAAATTACAAACCTCCTCTATTACACTGAAACCAACCATATCCCATCTCTGTTCATAATGCTAGACGCAGAAAAAACGTCCTCTCAGATGGGACCTTCTCCGACCCATTCCCCCTTACTAACGGTACCAGGCAAGGATGCCCCCTCTCCCCACTAATTTTTACGTTGCTGATGGAACCCTTAGCCCAAAAAATTTGCCCCTCACCTCAAGTCGAAGACCAAGAATACAAAATCACCCTATTCGCAGAAGACATAATTCTATCCCTAACAGACCCGGCTTCTTCCCTGGTTCATGTACAAGAAATATTAACTGTATTTAACTCTTGCTCATTCTACAAATAAATGAGACTAAGTCAAGCATCCTAAGCATACAGATACCCAACATTACTAAACCCCTCCTAAAAGAAAGCCATAGCCCCCTATAAATGGGTGACCACCTCCATGCCCTACTTGGGAATCCAGCTAACCACACCTTCCTCCAACTTGTATACATAAAATGACATCCCCTTCCTGCAGACTTGCAAGAAAGACCTTCAGTTGTTTTGCAAACAATATCTTTCTTGGGCGGGCAGAACGTCTGCCTTTATAATGATTCCCCTACCAAAACCCAAATTTATCTGTACAGAGCCTTACCAATTGCTGCACCCGCAACATTCTTAGCCACCCTCAAAAGAATATTATGCTCCTTTGTTTGGCAAGATCGGAAACCCGTTGTCCATATGCTTCCATCATTAAGCACAAATCTGCAGGAGGAATGGGTTTCCCTGATGTGAATGACTACCCCACTGCAGTGATTCTAGATCAAATTAGACACTGGGAAAGAAAAAAGTGGCGTCTCCAGCTTTCATATTTAGGGGGGGCACATGGGGGGACAGGGACAAAATTAGGGGGGCAACTATAAAATGCAATTTTACTACGATCCCCAGGGTGGCAGAAGAGATATATGTCACCAGCATACCAAGTAAATATAAGGGTCCAAAGCAGTGGGAGAACTATCAGGTTTGCAAAGGTTGTCTTGTCTCCGGGCTTTGGTGTTCTGCCACTGTGGTGTTCCCCAGCTATTGACAGTGCTGGTCTGGCATCTGTCTCCTTGGCAGCGGCAGCAGTCTATTATGCCCTAGTGCTGGTGACATTATGGGTGCATGCAGGGGAAGGCTGGCACTATTGGTTGTAGAGAGCCGAGCCCCCAGCTGGTCACCTAGCAGCAGTAATGCTGTATAACCTTCTCTGTTGACATGCTGATCAGGATGTGATCCAGGTGATGCTCCCAGTCAGATCTAATAAACACAGTATTTATTAGCATCAACAGTACAACCATATCCACCGTATGTTCAGCAGCCATGTGGGCTCTTTGCCTGTAAAGTGTGGGCTCCAAGCCTGTAAGGTGTGGGCTCTACGCCTGTAAGGTGTGGGCTCTACGCCTGTAAGGTGTGGGCTCTACGCCTGTAAGGTGTGGGCTCTACGCCTGTAAGGTGTGGGCTCTACGCCTGTAAGGTGTGGGCTCTATGCCTGTAAGGTGTGGGCTCTACGCCTGTAAGGTGTGGGCTCTTTGCCTGTAAGGTGTGGGCTCTACGCCTGTAAGGTGTGGGCTCTACGCCTGTAAGGTGTGGGCTCTATGCCTGGAAGGTGTGGGCTCTATGCCTGTAAGGTGTGGGCTCTATGCCTGTAAGGTGTGGGCTCTATGCCTGTAAGGTGTGGGCTCTATGCCTGTAAGGTGTGGGCTTTGATCAATAAAACCACTATGATATTTAACACTAGGATTTGACTAGGAGCATCACCTGGATTGCATCACGATCAGCATGTCAGAGAAGGCTGCACTGCTGCTAAGCAACCTGCAGGGAGGTCAACTGTCTACAACCATTAGAGATGGGCTTGGGTGTGTTTGAAACCCCACATGCCCGATCCCACCAGGAAGCCGACACTGCACACAGCTAATCACAGGCAGTGAGACATTCCTGATCTGTGCAGCTAAGGACCAGGAAATGTCTCACTGCCTGTGATTAGCGCTGTGCAGTGTGGGCTTCCTGGCGGGGTCGGGCATGTTGGATTTTGAACATGCCCAGCCCATCTCTAACAACAAATTGTGCTGGCCCTCCTGTACATTAGCCCCATAAAATAACCAGCATTGGGTTCCAATGTGCCGCCGCTGCCATGGAGACAGAGACCAGCGCTGTGAATAGCCGGGACAGGACAGCAACTCTGGTAGTTCCACCACTGGTCCACACTGGGAGGATTCCCCCATCCACCTATAATGTGTAGATGGGAGAATTGGATCATTTCTTTTTTTTTCTTAATGCAACCTACTAGTTAAATTAAAAAAGTGATCAATGTATGGGCTGCCTAAGTGCTAAGACCAGCCATAGGCAGTTTAAATCTCAGCTGGTTCATCGGGAACTGGCTGAGATTTGAACCATTAATGAGCAGGCTGAATGTACCAAGTTGATCGATCAAATTGGGAACAACCAGCCTGCCAGATACTCTTATGATTATCACTAGTGGTTGCTATAGCCACTAGTGATAATGACTGTTTGTTGGGAGAATACAATTGCTGGGCAGGAAGGATATTCCCCTTGTCACCAATGTCTGTGTTGATGGGGGAATCATGCAAGTTTCTTTCCTGCACTCTGTGGATGCAGGAAAGAAATTTGCTTAGTCTATTACCTGCCTAACTGAAAGTGAAAGTAAGTTGTGAAGGTCTTGAAAGAACAGGAGAGGGGAGGGACAGATGGTGGAGAGAAGAGATGGAGATAATGCAGTTCAGTGATTACAGTGTACTGCAGTGCACACACTTACCCACGCGTCCAGGCTAGAAGAATACTCCCCCTCTCAATAGAGACTGTGTTACTCCAGCAGCGGCCTGAGTAAGATGTGGCACATCCGCTACGAATGCAAACAAAAAGACATTGCCTTTTTGTAAAAAAAATAAAAAATAAAAAAAAAAAAAAAATTTTGATTTTTTTTTTTTAATTTTGGGGGGGTTTTTAGGGGGGGCACATGGTGGGGCACAGCATAATTTTGGGGGGGTCAGGGCCCCCTCTGGCCCCCCCCTAGGGACGCCATAGTTTGGTGACTTAAGATTCGCGCTTCTCAGTTTTCTGACTCAGATCGTTACTGCTCTTCAGTTTGTGCTTGTCGTGCGTATCTGTTTATTAGTGCGTGTAGTCAGTTCGCATTTGTTGGTCATTGCGGCCTATATCTTGATATAGGACGCTTTGATTTGCACTGCTTATTGTCTGCTCGTTGCTGGTATTCACTTCGTTCTTTCAGGCCTTGCTGTTTATCGGTGCTTTCTGTTTGTCCGTTCTGACCAGCCGACCTTTTGTGACCTTCTGAGCGATGTTTCCCGTGCGTACTCGTCGCCGAGTTCGTGCTGTACGCGGAATTGGTGTCGGGCTTTTAGCTTTGACCCAAGACCCGTCCATGAACAGAGTGATGAGGAGTATGTGGACCAAGAATTGGTTGCTTCAGCGTGACCAGTTCTCGCACATGCCTTTGCTTCGTGAGATCCGGGAGAATAATCCTGATGATTTCAGGAACTTTCTCAGGATGACGGACCCCGATTTTCACCGTCTTTTGGCTTTGCTGACCCCCTTTATCAGCCGGCAGGATACCTGCATGAGACAAGCCATTACTCCGGAGCAGAGGCTTGTTGCCACGTTGAGGTACTTGGCGACAGGGAGAAGTCTTCAGGATTTGAAGTTCTCTTCAGGTATCTCTCCCCAGGCCCTGGGAATCATTATTCCAGAGACCTGTTCTGCCATCATTCAGGTCCTGCAGGAGGACTATATTAAGGTAACATTTCTACTTTACTATTCCCTTCTATGTATGCTCTGTTTGCTAATGACTTGTATTTTTGACCTCCTTCCCTAATTACCATGATTGCAATATGTTCTAATATGCTGTGCCCCTTTTCTCCTTCATGCATTTTTCCCTTCACTTACCTCACCAGCATGCTCTTCTGCCCCAATAGACACCTATGGCCTACTCACTTAAGCAATGTCTTTTGTCTGCTGCATAGTATTGTTTGCCCCAAAACACCCCCTAAAATATGCACAAATGTTTGCTGTGTGGTTTACTTCATGTAGAGCCCCCTTTTTTTGTTCTTTTGGTGGGGGGGGGGGGCAAACTCATTAGGAACCCCCTCCCCCAACTGCTCTGTCAGATGGTACCAATCCTTTATCTGCTGGCTTTCCCAAGGTCCATACACACTATATACCTACCTCTTTATAGTGCGCATCTTTAGGGATGAATTCAGCAAAGCATGTAGTGCAAGGGACTGCCTCCATACATTCCATTTCCTATTTTTTTGTCTTCTTTCCCTCCTATTAGCTTGCTTGGTAATTTAATAATGTCACACTGTGCCTGCCTTTTTTGGGGGGGGGGGGGGTTGAAATGTTATTTGATCTTTCCTGTGGCCTGCCAATAGTGTTAAGTACAGAGGGTCTGGCCAAACTAGCCCACATTATTGAGCCATTTGCCAATCAATGAAGTGCAGAGGGTTAGCTGTCCACCACCCCCCCCCCCAAAACCCCTAGTTATTGCCAATGGCCCATCAGAAGTGGGGGGATTGATGGGGGGGTGAGTAATCTGTGAAGGGGAGCCTCTACTTTTCTGTGCAAATACTTTCCAGCCTCCAATTTTAGACAATGCTCTTGTTCCAAGATGTTGATTGTCTAATCTGCTTGCAATGTTTAGGTGCAAAGTGACTAATTTTTTTTTCTTGTTTCACTCCACAGTTCCCTTCCACGCCACAGGAATGGCAGACTGTGGCCTCCCACTTTGCCAGCCGTTGGGACTTTCCTAACTGCGGAGGGGCAATTGATGGGAAACACGTCCGCATCGTCCCACCGCCCAACTCGGGGTCCTACTATTATAATTATAAAGGGTTTAATAGTGTAGTGATGTTGGCGGTGGTGTCGGCAACATACGAGTTTATGTATGTGGACGTGGGGATGAACGGCCGGATATCGGATGGTGGGGCCATTACGCACACGGAGTTCTACTGGCGTCTCCAAAGTGGCAGTCTGTGCTTGCCACCTCCAGAGGAGAATGCCGAAGACTCCCCTTCGTCTTTGTCGCAGATGAAGCGTTTGCGTTGACTCCCCATGTGATGAGGCCGTTCCCGATGAGGACCCTCACCCCGGACCAGAGGGTCTTCAACTACAGGCTGTCCAGAGCCAGAAGAGTTGTGGAGAACGCTTTTGGCATCCTGGCCAGCCGCTTCCGCCTGTTCCTGACGGCATTTAACTTGGCGGAATACAAACTGAACCACATAGTTCTTGCCTGTTGCATATTGCACAACTTCCTCAAAAGACATAACAGGAACTATGTGGTGCCCGTTGGCCCAGATGTGGAGGGCCCTCCAAATGCCGAACTCACAGCCCTTAGAGTGGCACGTCCAGGCTTGCCCCCTCTAAATGCCCGTGTGGTCCGGGACCAATATATGCAGTACTTTGTGGGTAGGGGGGCCATTGCTCTGCCTGACGATGTGTGAGAGGCATTTTTTAATAAATCTGATATTTTAACCAACCTATGATTTCATGTCATTTCAGTCTTCTTTTTAGCTTATTTTACTTTGACATTTTTTCCCTTTGCCTTCGACAGTGGGAATGCACTTTCTGGGCAAAAGGAGGTAACAGTCTCTTCTTCCCAAAAAGATTATTCTCATGTTGTGTGTTTGCTACCTAATCTTTGGTCTAGAGAAGGTTTGTACTGCATAACTGACACCCAAAATACTCCTTTTCATCACCAGGTCTGACATGTGTGTATTCTCCAAAATGCTGTGCTCCGTGTTTTCGTACAAAGCACTGTGGGTGTCATTTACATAAGTCAAATCCGCTATGCTCTACAAGTGCATTGAAAAAGTTCCCCGGGAAAGAAAATTGGAGTGCAAAGTGGATTTGCCTTTAGTAAATAACACCCATTGCCCCCCATATCCTTTTCATTTTACATACATAATGCATTGTGTTTTTTAAATAAGGAAGCCACACATTTAGAAAAATAAAAGTTTACTAGGAAAACATTCCCAAGTGCGTTTACAATCTTCACGCCAAAACTGACAACATCTTGGTTATTTACAACATTGTTTACAAACATTCCGCAATTGGTAAAACCAGGCATGGAGCAAAACAGAACCTAGGAACTTGGAAAGTTCAACTTTGTAAAGTGAAGCCAAGATCAGACATGACTATATGTTCAAAGTGTGTTTGATCTTGCCTTCATCACATGGGGGGGTCACCCCCGAAAAGTGGAAATTTGGAACATGCACACAATTTGGGTCTGAAAATGGTCATTAGATGGGAAAACACATGCCTAGAAGCTTCAAAAGTGCCATTTTCCATCATGGGGATGAATGGACGTTTTTTGGGGGTGCAACCCCTTCACCACAACCACTTTCGTAGTTCGTAAAGTGTTTGCACCCCCAAAAAAACGTTGCCATTCATCCACCATGGTGGGAGCTAGCACATGTGGACACAATGTGTGCATGTTCCAAATTTCAGACAGTTTTTAAGTTGCAAATGTGTGCAGAAGCAGGCACAAATGTGTGTTAATTACTTGGTGCGTTTTCATATTTTTCCTAAAACATCAATGATGTTCTTCAATTTTTGTTGAACATCATTGATGTTTTGCTTTATGTAATCTAGATCTCGATTGCAGACCATTATCTCTCCGATGAGTACGTGGGCACTCTCTGTGGTAAAGTGCGATTTTTCTTCCACAACATCCACGTCACCTAAAAACCACAAACAAACAAAAATGGGGTGTTGGAAATGAGGCAGCCATACATGGATTAGCTTACCAGTAGCTGTGTTCTCCCACACTCACCTGTTGTGGTGACAATTTCTCCAAGTTCGATGATCTCTCCTTCCTCCTCCTCCTCCTCTGCTTCTGCTCTTTCCCCTTTTTTGGGAGGTGTTGGTTTGGGGGTTTCCTCAGACGGCCCAAGTTTTCGCTCCCCTATGAGAATGTCCAAAAGGAAGATTTAGCAACACAAACTATTGAGGGCAGAAATAGGAAATGACAAACATTGCTTGAAAGTGACGGACACTATTTTAGTTTGGCCAGTTACAAATGTCAACTACATGAATGTAGTCACTTTGTAAAGGTGCTAAACTGACTAGCTTTTTGGTAGAAGTTTGTGTGATGGAGACCCCCCTCTAGTATCCACTGGAGCACATGTGTGGAAAAGGCTAATAAAAAGGGGGTTTGGGTGTCCCAGCACTAGTGCTCTCGAGTCCAGATGGGTAAACAGCTACTGGGTGACCTCTCCTTTACATTGAATAAATTGGCTTTACATTCTGGATGACATTTCTAGGGAGAACAAACTTCCTTTCCCCCAAAAAAACACCAAACATCGTATTATAAGTGGCCGCACGATCGAGGTTGCGTACGATCGAATGGACACACACACGACCATGACAGTGGCAGAAAGATCGAGGCTGAGTACGATCGAATGCACAGACGAACATGAAAGTGGCCATTTTGGAATGTACAACTTTGTAAAAATCAAACCACATGGAGCAGTATGCAAGCAAGAAATCAAACACAAAACACACAACTACTTACTTTTTTGAAGAATTCTCTTGATCTTTCTGTACTGATCGGCCTCCCTCAGTTTCAGGTCTGACCAGCGTTTCCTCAGTTGCTCCTTGGATCGTTGTACCCCAAAATGATTGTACAGCCTTCTCACAACTTTAGACATGATCTTGGCCTTGCGGACATTGGGGTTGAGGTAAGGCCCATACTTCCCATCATAGTCGCTCCTCTTTAATATGTCCACCATCTCCAACATTTCTCCAAATGACATATTGGAGGCCTTGAATTTCAGGCTCCGGGATCGGGACGTTTCTGCCTCCGGCCTTTCCTCGTCCTCCTCCTCGTTGGGGGGATATTTGGGGCGCACCTGCTGTGTCCCCGCCATGTGCTCTCCCCACTGCGCCGTAAAGAGAAGGGGTGGGGAATAGACGAGAAAGATCGTCAGGGGCGGGCGGAGTTTGACGCATGCGCACTGTATATAAAACGTCACACGCCTGTGTCGTAGCCACGATCTGGGAGACGAGGGGAGAGAAAGCTCACGCACGAGACGATCGCTACAAACGAAGGTACAATTTGACGTTGGTACATAACTAGCCTAGACTGATTAGAACTTGAGGCTTCTTTATGGAGAAGATTAGGAGAGTTTAGGCTGACATTATTTATATTGTTTTGTGTGGCGTTGTGTCTTGCAGAGGTGATGGAGGCGTTCTACAACGTGAGCTTTCTCCCACACTTCATTGATAAATACCGGCAATTCCCCCTCTTATGGCAGGCAAAACACAGGGATTATAGCAACAGACCAAAGAGGTACGCAGCCCTGCTGAAACTGGTGGCATTTGTAAAGCCTACCCTGCCCATGGCAACCGTCGCAAACTTAAAAGTGAAGATAAACAACATGAAGACTACCTATTTCCGGGAGCGCAATAAGGTCCTGAAGTCACAAGCATCTGGAGCTGCAGCAGCTGATGTCCATGTCCCCACGCTCTGGTACTATGACAGGCTCCACTTTCTCAAAGACCAGGCTACTGTCAGGAAGTCACTCTCGACTCTTCCTTGCACGCGTCCTTCCACGCACGCCACCCCTGATGAGGCTTCCGAGGACCAACCTGGGCCTTCCAGTCAGGAATATGTGCAGGTGCCCAGCTTGTTCCAGGTATAGTAGTTTTGGAACCAGTTTGTTGAATAATGAATGATGTTCAGTTAATTCAGGATCCCCAATTGCTTATTTCCTAACGTGATTGACATATCAACAGACAGTGGTGTGGGAGACATTTTTGGGAAGAATCTAAACTGCAGGGCTGAGAATTGTATGGTTTTGTATTTGAAAACATTTTGCAACAGTCACTAGATGAGAATTGTGTGTGTTTGATGAACAAATAACTGAAACTATGTCCCTTTTTCATACACAGGAAGACCTCAGCCAGGAGGTGGCTGTGGAAGGTGGCAGTCAGGAGGAGGCAGGGGGTAGTGGCAGCCAAGAGGGGGGTAGGCGTAGGAGCCTGACTGTCTCCCAAGTCTCTCCCCTCCGCCTTCCCTACAGAAGGGCGAAAAACATGGGGGAGGTGGGAGAGTCAGCGCTCCAGCTGATAAAAGATGCCTCAGCCTCCCTCTATGCCACACCCACCTACGAGGAGGCCTTTGCCTCCTTGGTTACAAGTAAATTTACGGGTATGGAGGCGGGGCAACGCAGCATGTGTGAGGAGGTCATCCTCAAAATACTAAATGAGGGGATGGCTGGGGAGATGACTCCCCTCACACATGTTTGCGAGAGTGACCTTGCTCCGCCTCCTCCTCCTCCTTCTGCCACCCCACCAGCACCAGCACCACGGCGTGGAAGGAAGCGTACAAGGAAGACAAGAGAGTGACAACCTGGACTCAGTCTGGTCTGAGAGAAGATGGAGCCTCTCGTAGTACCAGAGCCTGGGGACCTAGATGGCATCTGCTGCAGTTCCGGATGTTTTGGACTTCAGGACCAGATTGCGCTCCCTTATTATTTAGATAGGTAGTCTTCATGCCCCCAATTGTTTAAGTCTGTAAAATGATGGTTGCCATGGGTGTCCAAGGCTTTGCAAATTCCCCAAGTTTCACCATGGCTGCGTTCCTCTTTGGTCTGTTGCTGAGACCTAAATAAAGGTTTTTTTGCTTTGAAATAATCATTGACTATTGTGTTTTACTTTTCTACAATGACAGTTTTTCTTTGAGTAGGCAGGTACATTTCACTAATCCTAGAATTAACAAGGGGCACCAACAACCAACAAACTCCTAGTAAATGTAAGCAAGAAATACAAATGTTAATAATGTGGTTTTGCTAAGTTGAGACATACAAACCCCCTCCAAAAAAAAAAAAACCTCCTTCAAATATGTATTCCCCCAAAAAAAAAAAATCTGGGTAAAAAAATAAGAAAGATTGTATTACGATCTGAGTAAAAATAAACATGTAGTGTATAAATGCTGCAAAGTAATAAAGAAGTAAGTTTGTGAGAAGTGCGGGTGAATAGGAGCAGCTAAAAGATGTCATTCTTGTTGCATTGTAAAGAAAAAGAGAATGCGCTGCATTAAAGACATTTTAACATTGCAGCGTGACGAATGTGCTGTGTCGATTAGGAAAGGTAGTTTTACCTGACCGAGCGCTTCCGTCACAGAATTTCTTCTGAGCATGCGTAGCACTTTGTCCGTCGGACAAGCGTACACACGCTCGGATTTGGTGTGATCGGACCGGGTTGACGGGAAATCTTTCCAGCAGGAGATAAGACTTTGTCCGACGGACAAACCGACGAACACTGTCCGATGGTGCATACACACGGTCTGATTTTTCAACAACCTTGTCCGATCGGACCAAATTGATGAAAAAGTCCGACCGTGTGTATGGGGCTTATCTATCACTATCTATCTATCTATCTATCTATCTATCTATCTATCTATCTATCTATCTATCTATCTATATATATATATATATATATATATATATATATATATATATATATATATATATGTGTGTGTATATAATGAGATATATCTAGATCTCGATCTAGATATATCTCGCTCTATATATATATATAAGTTCACAAAATAATGAGGAAGAAAAACGTTCGGGAGGACTCTGCGTGAATATATAAGCAGCAAGGCAAAAACATTCTTCAAGCACGATAACATACAAATTCTGCTGTAATAAAATATCAAAGAATCAGCAGCGTGACGATTGTGCTAGCTTCAATACAAAGGCTAGTTTTACCAGACCGAGCAATTCCGTGACATACTTGCTACTGAGCATGCGTCCTTTTTGGTCCGCCGGACCATACTACAGATGGCCGTATTGTCCGCCGGACTGCCAAGTCCAGCGGATAATTTTAAAACAAAACTTAAAACTTTAGTCCGCCGGATTTTTTGGAAAAAAGTCAGTCGAAGGCCCACACACGAGGGGATTATCCGGTGGACTTAGTCCAGCGGACAATCCCGTGGGATAATCCCTTCGTGTGTACGCGGCATTAGTTTATATTCTTGGTTATTACTGCTGTATCCTCTAATGTTGGGGGTGCTATTGATGTATCTAGACAGGGGTTCGATTGCAAGGGCAAATAATAAGGGGGGATAAAGGGCAGCCCTGTCTAGTTCTCCTCCCCAGGGTAAAGTATTCTGAGTAGCCTGGAAGTTTAATTCTAGTTTAAGGTTGGCGATATAGAGCACGGAAATCATTTACAAACTTACCCTGGATCGCAAATTTGAGTAAGATTGTGTCTAAATATGGCCATAGGACACTATCAAAGGCCTTGTTAATATCTAGACTCAGCATCAACACTTTGCGTGAGTGCAAGTCAGCGTCTTGTATAATATTCGATATTCAAGAATGTTGTCCGTGATTGGTATAGTAGGGATAAATCCCATTTGATCAGGGGAGATTAATGTTGTGATTATAGCTGTTAGGTGATCCGCTAACATACGGCTAAATATTTTGAAATCATTATTTATTTATTATTTATTTTAAAGTTTTGGGGAAGAGAGTGATCTTTTCCTGGCTTTGGGATCAGGGACATGTTAGCCATCAGCATATATAGGGAATGATTCTCCTGCCAAAACTTTATTAAAAAGTTTTGTCAGCTTAGGGGTCAATAGTCCTGAAATTGTTTTTATAATAAAGAGCTGTGAAGCCATCTGGGCCTGGGTCTTTTGATGATTTCAGTGTGGATATAATTGCGGCAACCTCCTCTTCTGTGCAGGGGGCATTAAGGGACTGTAATTGTTCCTCAGTAAGCTGGGGTAGTGAGATGGCATCTAGCCACGAGGTGGATGCTGGGGTGTTGGGGGCCTGGGGGGCAGCCAATAAAGATTGATAATAGGAGGAGAATAAATGCAAGACCTCCTTTGGGTGTGAGGTTCCCTGCCTTATCCCGAAGCTTATATGTGTGTGTGGGTTGTAGAGATTGTTTAAATTTTCTCGCAAACATGGTCGAAGTTGAATTGCTATACAGCAGAAATCGAGCCTTGGACCACCAAAGTGATTTTTCAGTTTGCTCAGATAGGATAGTGTCCAATGCTTTTCTTTTCTGATTAATCTGATTAAGCAATTCTTGTGTTGGGGTTCGACCATGTTTGCGATACAATTTTTCAAGGTTGGCTGTGAGGGAGGTAATATCCAGAAGCTTTTGAGGTCTGAGGCTAACTGCATAAGCCGTCCCCTCAGGACCGCCTTGTGTGCTCCCCACAATGATGCCGGGGAAATCTCACCATTGTCATTGTGTGTGAAATATTCTGAGATATATTCAGTTATTTGGGATAATGCTATAGGATCCGTGGGCATGGAGTCATTCAGTCTCCACGCTCCTGCATCCCTGGAGAGGCCAGTGTGAGAGAAGACACAGGACACTATATGATGGTCAGACCACGGGCAAGCATGAGTTCTGGCTAAGGTGGAGTTGGCCGTCAAAACTGCTGTAGAGAATATGTAGTCCAACCTGGAGTAGTTGTTGTGGGGGTGAGAGTAAAAAGTATACTCCCTAACCCCCACATTATGAGCCCTCCAGGTGTCTAACAGTTGGTGGGTTCTTATTTGGTATTGAAGCGATTTTGGGAAGGCATTAGCGGTATGGCCCTTTTTACTCTTGTATAGGTCTGAGTGTGCCACTAGGTTAAAGTCCCCACCAATGAGCATATGTGGAGAGTGATATTTATCTAGCGTTAGGAAAAAGTTTAAAAAAAATGAAGCCTGAGCATCATTTGGAGCATATACTGATGCTATGGTGATGCTCTTCCCCTGGATACATCCTTTTACAATCACAAAGCGGCTATTTGGGTCTCTATAGATGTGTTGTACATCAAACACAAACGTATTCCTGATAAAAATCGCAGCACCAGGGGTTTTGGACTCATATGTGGTATAATATCTTTGTTGAAATATCTAATATCTTTGTTGAAAAGCCCTAACAAAGTAGTGTGGATGGCTTTGGGAGGAGAAATGCGTCTCCTGGAGAAGCAAAACATCAGCCCCCAGTCTCTTGTAAGTCCGAAAGGTTTTTCCTCCTTTTATTTGGGTAGTTAAAGCCCTTCTGGTTGTGGGAGATTACTTTAATACCCATAATTTGAGAAAACCAGGACGCTCATGGTTAAAGGGGTTGTAAAGGTAAAAGTTATTTCACCTTAATGCATAGTGGAAAAAACATCTGAAAATACCGCCCCCCAGCCCCCCGTTTTACTTACCTGACCCTCGAAAGTCCCACGCTTGTCCCATACATCCTCTTCAGTGCTCACCCTGGCCGTTGATTGGCTAGAGTCAATCAGATAAAGTGGTGCGCTGGGGGGGCGGGGCCAAGTGATACAGCGAGCTGCTATAGCCGCCGGCTGTATCACAAGAGCGCGCCCGCAAGTACTCCACACCATGCGAGGGAGCTCGCATTAAGGTGAGCAGTACTTGCGGGGGGAGCCGAGACAGCCGCCTAGGGACCCCAGAAGACCAGGTTCGGGGCCACTCTGTGCAAAACGAGCTGCACAGTGGAGGTAAGTATAACACGTTTGTTATTTAAAAAAAAAAAAAATCTCCTTTACAACCCCTTTAAGGATAAGTCCAGAACCCATTGATGTCTGTGGGTTAAATCAAGCTTTGCGGTGACCATAAATGTTAACATGACAGTATTATAGGCTACCTGTGAGACATTATTAAACACCTTGAACGAATATGGTATAGCAGTGTCCATATCTAGTAGTATTAATGAGGATGCTAACTTGTGCAGCAGTATAAAACTCAAAAATAAAAGCAATAAAAAAATAAAAATACAAAAAAAAAAACAACAACACTCTTGCAGCGACTTCTGCAATTTCTTACAATAGACTGTTATTACTGTAAAAAGCCGTTTTACTGCTATGGGAGTCAGGGGAAAAACAGTCTCCCGGACTAAAAAAAGGAAAAAGAAACTTTTTTAACTCAGACCACATGGTCCAGAAATCCAATCAAGAGGTGGAAACAGTTCCTGCGATCTGATGATCACACAGACTCCAGGCCCAAAACGACCGGGAGGAGACAAAGTCTCAGACGGACTTGATTGAAGTGGGGGGTAAATCAAATGGGCGCAAAAGGACTTCCGCCCAGGGTAGAGACAGTATTTCTTTTACTGTACATGCGGGCAACAATGTGGTAAAATCCGCATTTGTGGGATCTATAGGGACTAGTGTACATTGCAACGCTCCCTCCTGGGAGATGGTGTAGCCCAGATGGCCCACGGGCGAGGAGTGGATTGCATTCTGGTGTGTTCTGCAGCATCCAAAAGTCTCAGCTTTACCAGCAGGTCTTTCCCTCTGGGATCGTGGTGACTGTGTAAGTGGTACCGTTATGTGGGACTTGTAGCTTAAAAGGGAAGCCCCAACGGTATCTAACTCTAGCAGCCTGAAGTACTGTTGTTATCTCCTTCATTCTCCTGCGCTTGTCCAGAGTGGTGGGAGAAATGTCCGGGTATATCTGAATTGCGATGCCCTCCAGCTGGATATTTGGTGTGTTGTATGAGGCTCTGAGGAACTCCCCTTTAATCAGGAAGTCTTTCAGGCCCTTCACAATATCCCTGGGTGGTCTATCTGGAGGGGGGTTTGGCCGCAGGGCTCTGTGAAGTCTATCACATATAAAAGTCACTGCTGGAGTTTCTTATGCTACATGCAAACCAAAACTCCCGAACCAAGACCCCTTGGACACCACCCACCATCTTTGGACAGACCATCGCCCCTAGGACCAAGGCCAAGAGTCTCGGAGTCATTTTTGACTCAGAAATGTCAATGGATGCCCAAAGCACAAATACAGTGCCTTGAGGCGATTCAGTTCGCATTGTAGCGCTATACAAATTATTCATTCATTCATTCATTCATTCAGGGAGAAGTGTTTGGAATAATTTTTGCATTGCTTGGGGGAGGTCTGTCACTGTTTCAGGGACCCCTTGCACCCTCAAGTTATTCCTCCTGTTTCAGGGACCCCTTGCACCCTCAAGTTATTCCTCCTGTTTCTGTTATCAAGGTCCTCAAGGTGGGCTTGCAGAAGCTGAAATGTTTCATTGAGGGACTCATGATCTTTCCTGAGGTCTGAGTGAGAGAGACATAGCTCATCATGCTTCGTTTTCAGCATGTCTGTTCTAGTGCCCAGGGCCGCTATCTCCAGGGCTAGGGTGTTTGTGGACTTATGCAACTCTGATTGAAATTTTCTGGCTAGCTTATCATAAATACAGGAGAGGCTGTCCTCCAGATCAGCTTTTGTGAGCTGTGTATTGTACTCACATTCTCCTGTGGAGCGCTCCGGAGATGAGGCTGAAGTCTGTGAGCACGCTGGAGCTGTGTCTGACTGGGCGCCATCTTGAGACATCTTGCTCTGCTCCCTCACGCAGAGTAAATAGTTGGTTAAAGATCTTTGGGACAGTTTTCCACAGCGATTCTTTGGGCCCGGCATGCGCTGTGTGTTCCGCCAGGGGTGCGGGGTCTTTTGTTGCTTGTTTAATTGCTTTATAGCCCCGGGGAGTCGGCATTCTTGGAGACCTTTTCAACCGAAAATCCACTTTACTTTATTACTGCACAAATTGTAATTACATGCCCCTGTTGAACAGGGGCAAACAAATTGGGCCTTAGGCACTGGTGGTGGTGGTGGTGCCACAACACTGCAACCCCTCGCAGATACTCTAGTTAAGTGCAGGAACGAGCCCTGCTGTGAAATATTACAGCAAAAATTGTAATTACACTCCCCTGTTAAACAGGGGCAGAAAAATTGGGCCTTAGGCACTGGTGGTGGTGCCCTGAAACAAAAATGTTCTTAGAAGCTATCAACATAAACATTGAGGAGGAATAGTATAGTCACTCATTATAACAGGATAGTCACTCAGCATAGGCAGTCTTCAAGGGATCTCACATTCATAGAAAAATGTATCGTTACATCAGCATCAGGTGCTTGGTAGCTGGTGATCCAAGACTGATACATTTTCATGAAGGTGAGCTGATCAACTGAGTCTGTGGACAGGCGCACTCTGATCGGTTACAAAGCCTCCAGCAGCACTGAATTTTTGCAAGCTCTGGTCAGTGATCTATACCAGTGTTTTTCAACTCCAGTCCTCAAGGCGCCCCAACAGGTCATGTTTTTAGGCTTTCCATTATTTTGCACAGGTGCTTTGATCAGTTTCACTGCCTTAGTAATTACCACAGCCGTTCAATCTGAGGGAAATCCTGAAAACATGAGCTTGCAAAAATTCAGTGCTGCTGGAGGCTTTGTAACCGATCAGAGTGTGCGTGTCCACAGACTCAGTTGATCAGCTCACCTTCATGAAAATGTATCAGTCTTGGATCACCAGCTACCAAGCACCTGATGCTGATGTAACGATACATTTTTCTATGAATGTGAGATCCCTTGAAGACTGCCTATGCTGAGTGACTATCCTGTTATAATGAGTGACTATACTAGTCCTCCTCAATGTTTATGTTGATAGCTTCTAAGAACATTTCTGTTTCAGGGCACCACCACCAGTGCCTAAGGCCCAATTTTTCTGCCCCTGTTTAACAGGGGAGTGTAATTACAATTTTTGCTGTAATATTTCACAGCAGGGCTCGTTCCTGCACTTAACTAGAGTATCTGCGAGGGGTTGCAGTGTTGTGGCACCACCACCAGTGCCTAAGGCCCAATTTGTTTGCCCCTGTTCAACAGGGGCATGTAATTACAATTTTTGCAGTAATATTTCATAGCAGGGCCCGTTCCAGCACCCACCAAGTAACTGTGAGGGCGTACAGTGTTCTGGTACCACCAACAACTAAGGCACAATTTTCTTCAGAGTAAATAGGGCAGGCCATATAATATATGCAGGCGGTCTCCTACTTTCAAACTTACGACTTACAAAGGACTCCTACTTACAAACAGAGGGAGACAAGAGGAAGTGAGAGGAAATATACCCCTAGGAAGGGAAATTCTCTCCTGTAAGAGTTACTGTAATATGGAAAAAAGGTGTCTCCACTGATGCTTTATCATCAATACTTGTTTCCCTAATAACCACAAATTTTCTAAATCCAATTGTCATTGGGACAGAAAGTGAGGTGAAATCTTCTGAACAGGGGCACAAACAGCCAAACAAATGTTACAGGGGTGATAACCCTTCCCTATGTTATCCAAAAAGCTTAAAATAGATTTTTTGGCTGGAGCTACACTCCAAATTAAAAACAGATTCAACTTAAGAACAAACCTACCATCCATATCTTGTCTGGACTGCATGTATACTGCTGTTCAGAGTATATAGGGCCTGGGGGCCCCACGCTTTTCTTTTTTTAATTTGGGTGCAGGGTTCCCCTTAATATCCCTACAAGACCCAAAGAGCCTGGTAATGGGCTGAGGGGGATACTCATGCCATTTTTTTCTCCATAATTATCATCCATATTGCTGGAACCCGACATTACATTACAGCCGCAAGCAGTTTAAAATGACTTTTATTCCTTTAGAAAATGTAATTTTGTGCAGGGACTGTTCTAAACACAGGAAACAAATGGCACTTTACAGGCATACAATAGTCAGGTACGATATTTAAAGGAATATTTCACTTTTATTTTTTTTCACTTTAAGCATTATTAAAATCACTGCTCCTGAAAAAATGGCCATTTTTAAAACTTTTTTTTGCATTGATACATGTCCCTTGGGGCAAGACCCAGGTCACCAAACACTTTTTAGGACAATAACTTGCATATTAGCCTTTAAAATTTGCACTTTTGATTTTTCACATCCGGGTCCCATAGACTTTAACTGTGTTTGAATGTTCCAGCAAACTTTCGGTTTGTTCGCATGTTCTGCCTGCAAACCGAGTCGGGGGGGGGGGGGTGTTCGGCTCATCCCTAATTAAAAGTATTTATTTGGGGAAGTTACAATTGTACCATTAGAATCAATTACTAAAACTTTGACTGGACTATATAGCGCCGATTTTCACTCTCAAAAACGCATTTTAGCCCAGCGCTAATTTTGGTATTTACTATAGCTCCCTGTAAAAAAGCCATGGGAGTTAAAATGAGAGTTTGCAGGCTCGAGCATGCTGGCACCTGGTTGTACAGAGACGGGGAATGTATCTCTTCTCTTCTCAGACTTTAAAAGATATTTAGTGTAGAAATAATTTTTTCACACATTTTAAAAGCAGATTATCTTTAGAAATAATACGCTTTTATTGATGCTTAAAGATAACATTTGTACAATCATACTAACATGTGTACAGAAATATCATATAAAAATATATTACATTGTATAAATGAGTTCAGTAGTAGAGTATTTACTAGTAAAATCAACAAGATGACTTCGTCATCAGCCAGTCATTACAACGGTAATCGATTTAGAAATATTCTGAATTGTATAGAAAAAATCTGTTATTTGGTTTGAGAAGAATTTTATTTGAAGGGGTGCGCTTAGAAATGAATGAGAATTTATTTGTGGGGGTGCCTCCAGACGTCAGCGGGGGGAGGAGCCCGTCGAAGGCGGGCTTAGAAATGCGAAAGGAGAAGCAACGCGGAAGTGAGAGAGAAACCCGGCAGAGTGAAAGGAAAAGCCAAAAAACTTGGGTAGAGGGAATAAGTAAGAAAGATGAGCCGGTATAATCCGGCTGCACGGCAAACACTTCAGCCCGGAAATTGAATACGCTCATGTAGGAAGGAGGCTTTTTTGAGAGGACCGGGAACACAGCATACCCCACACAGTACAGAGGAGTAAACCTCACCCGTCTAGCTGGATCACCGCGGGACTGAGAGAGGATTTACCGAAGGACATCCCTCTCTCAGGTAGGAACGCTGTTAATTTTGTCGCTTCTCAAATGCCTACAATACTAGAACTCTGGTACTAAATTATTGTTATACCCTGCTTTTTGGAAGGATAGAAGCAAGCAAACCATAGAGTGATGTTTAATATTTAAGGACTCTCTGCTTCCATGAGAAATGCCTAGATAGAAGATGTACTTTACCTGTTACCTGTAAATCCCAGCCCAATTTCAGCCTAATTTTGGTCTGTAGCGACTTGAGTCACCCCAAGGCCCTCCAAAAAAAAAAAGGGGTCAAAAGCGGAATGTCGATATCTTTATTGTATGTCTTTTGCTCTGAATAGATGTTTAATTAAATCGACTGTTCCAGAAAGAGAAAAGAACTTCCGATGAAAAACATCTCCCAGCTTTCTGTACCAAGTCCCCTAGGGGGCACCACATTGCACTTGAAGGTATTTTTTTTTTTTTCTTCTTTCTCCCTTTCGATTGCATTATAAGATAGATACTGGCCCTTGGGTGCCCAGAGTAGATAACATACAAATTGAACGAGGTCTGTTCTTATTGGTACAGCTGGGCCACCGGGGAAAAAGGGGGGGTTACCCCTAGTCCAGGACCGAATATATCTGCACGTTGTGTCATTCTCCTTTTTTTTGTTTTTTTTTTCTTCCTCTGGGGAGGGGGAAGGAAGAGAGGGGTAATTGGGGAAGAAACAAGCCAAATAAGTTGCTACTCAGCACCCAGAAGTACTTTTTCCAAGGCTTAATTTATCAAGCTCCTCTGCCCATGGGAGAAAATGGCCAAAGTGAAGTCGGGCACTAACCAATGATGAAGGGGAGGACGCAAAGAGGCTTGGAGCCTAAAACACCTAAGGATAATTTGAACACTAGTACCATACAAAAATACCTTAAGGACATCAGCTAAAAAGTCCCGAGATGGAAAAAAAAACAACAGGGGACGAAGGAAAGAAAGAAGGAGATGGAAAGGCAGAGGGCAGACCAGGCAGAGGCACTCAGGACAGAAGCTGAGCTGGAAAGGGCGGGAGACACAGGTACCATCATACAACAAAGGGGAAGAGGGTGGGGGGGTGGGTTTGGGAGGGGAGAGGGGTTTTTGTCCCGCCTTGCAGACACAAAGATTAAAGTATTGGTTAATAAGGTCCGATAATTGCACAATACCCCTCTCGAAATATGGAGGTCTGTAATCTGAAGTTTTTGTCGTATAATGTTAAGGTCTAAATTCGCAGATGAAGCGATACAAGATATTTAAGGAGATACAAACCTATCAGGGTGAGGTGATTTTCTTACAAGAGACACACCTGACACTAGATAGTGGGGTTAGGTTAGCCTCCCACGAATACCCATTATGGTTTCAGGGGGATACCCCAACAAGGGGTGCCAAGGGGGTGGCTATAGGGTTCGCCAAAAATGATGTCAAGTTTGCCATCAGCGAAAGGCTCCTGGACCCTGATGGGAGGTTTATAGCCATAAAAGGCAAAATAGGAGAAAATATGCTAACACTGGTAAATATCTATAGCCCAAATAAAAATCCAACTAGGTTCCTATCCCAGGTGTTGGGACGCCTGTCAGGCTTCCATATGGGGGAGGTGATTATCGCGGGCGACCTGAATTTTGGATGGGACCCTAATATGGATACTACATCAAAAACAGGAAGCCAGAGTCAATGTCAGCTAAAGAACATTAAACACAAACTCAGGAAAAGCCAGTTGATAGACGTATGGAGAGTGCAACATCCCAATGTAAAGGATTTTACTTTTTTCTCTCCAGCTCATGGAACCCACTCCCGCCTAGACTATTTCCTAGTAGAGCATAAATTTCTAGACCACGTGATTGAATCTAAGATTGAAATAACGACTCTTTCGGACCATGCACCGATTTCAATGACAATTAGACTCCCGGGAACACAGACAAGGTCATGCGCTTGGCGCCTGAACGACAGCCTACTAGCCGATCCCGGTACGGAAGAAACTATACGTAGGGAAATTATATCCTTTTTCGAAATTAATGATACTGGGGAGACATCTCTAACCTCCCTTTGGGAGGCCCATAAAGCATATATCAGGGGAATCCTGATTTCTATTGGGGCGGGTAAAAAAAGAGAAAAAAGGGCACACCGGGCCCGGCTGGTGGGAGAGATTCAGGAACAGGCACACAGGGATGATATAGTAAGAAAGGGGGACACCTACCACAGATTGCTAAATAAAAGAGAAGAATTTAAAAACAGAAATGGATCAAGAGGCGAGGAAGTGGTTCCATAAACTGGACAGAGAAAGACATATGTGGGGAAATAAAAGCAGCAAACACCTAGCTAGACTACTTAAAAAAAAGAGGGAATTCAACTATATCGATAAAATACAAAATAAAACTGGCTCAATGGTAAATCTGACTAGGGATATAGCTAAAGAGTTCAGAGCCTACTACGAAGCTTTATATGATGTAAAACTTAAAGATCCGATATCACAAGCTGAAAGAGAAGAGTGTAGGAACTTTTTGAGGAATAGCGCGGTCCCCTCACTATCGGCAGAGGATAGTAGCATTATGGAGGAACCTATCACAGAGTTGGAAATTCACCTGAGGAGTTCCTCTGCTGGCAAAAGTCCGGGCCCCGATGGATTTTCCATTACTTACCTTAAAAGATATCGAGATATTCTGGTGCCCAGACTGTGCCGGTATTGGAACTCCTTGGGAGGAGAGAGCGGGATGGGTAAAGAGGCCTTAATGGCATCAATAACGTTGATTTTGAAGGAAGGAAAGGATAGGACGCTTTGCTCAAGCTATCCTCCAATTGCCCTCTTGAATACAGACATCAAGCTTTTTGCGAAGGTACTGGCTAACAGGTTAAGAAACAGGATGTCTGAATTGATATTCCCAGATCAGGCAGGATTTGTCCCGGGGAGGGACAATGGGATTAGAGCCCTGCTCCTTATACAGGCATGTAGGAGGGGGAAAGTCCCCAGTCTATTTCTGTCAATAGACGCCGAGAAGGCGTTTGACAGGATAGACTGGGGACATATGTTTGCTACATTAGAAGCAATGGGGATAGGACCGAGAATGTTAAGCTGGATGAGGATACTATATGACCAACCACAGGCGAGGGTGAGGGTCAATGGGCTCCTCTCCCAGCCATTCTCTATGAAAAACGGAACACGCCAAGGTTGTCCTCTGTCCCCTCTCCTGTTTGTACTAGCCCTGGAACCGTTGTTATCAACTATACGTAATTCACCAGATATAAATGGGATTGAGGTAGGAGACGAGACACACAAGTACGCGGCTTTCGCGGACGATGTCCTGTTTTTCCTGTCCAATCCCCGAGTATCCCTACCCAATTTGCTCAAGGTACTAAAAACATATGGCCTGGTTTCTAATTTTAAAGTTAACCCAACTAAATCGGAAATTCTTAATATTAACATAAACCAAGCAGAAGTAGCCCGCTTAGTAAAAGAGTTCCAGTTCCCATGGAAGGAAAATATAAAATATCTGGGAATAAAATTGTCAGGGACGTTAAGGAAGATTTACCAGATAAACTACATACCATTACTAGACGAGATCAAAAAGGAAATAAAAAACATGACCCATAGCCCGCTGTCATGGATGGGGAAGGTAAACGCGGTGAAAATGATCATAGCCCCAAAAATAAATTACAAGCTTCAAATGCTCCCAATATCTGTCCCCAAAGTTTTTTCAGGATTTTAAGGGGGATTATTTCTAGATTCATTTGGTCCAATAAAAAAACACGCATCTCAGCAGAAATCCTGTCTAGGTCGAAAAAACAGGGGGGTCTTGCTCTGCCAGACTTTGAACAATACTTCAATGCAATTGCACTATCAAGAATCACTGAATGGACAAAAGAGGGAGAAAAAAAAAGATGGGTGAATCTAGAAAATGTTCTGGGAAATAGGGATTGGGGGCACGTAATATGGAACCCACCCAAATTTAGGTTAATAGAAGATGATACACATGAAATTACACGAGTCACTTTAAAAATATGGGATAGGGTGCACAGAAAAAATAAATGGGAATATAATTCCCCTTTGATAAATTTAAAAAATAACGTTTTTTTTGAACCTGGTAGGAGTAAACTCTGGGGAAACTGGATTAAAAAGGGTGATGCACGTTTAAGAGATTATTAAAAGAGGTAAATTAATCACTTTTCACGAATTGAGCAAAGAAGTAGAGTTAATGTCGATTGACACCTGGAGGTATATCCAGCTGAGATATTTCGTAGAGGGTCTACCACAACCAATCCGGGATGGAGATAACCTTACTACAATGGAGAAAATCTGCACAAGCCTCCCTGTTAGAAACACTATTTCACGTATATATAGATTGTTAATACAGGAGGGCCAGGCGGGTGTCCCTCCAGGTGTCAAAAGATGGGAAGAGGAATTGGGGACCCCCTGTACCGGAAACAGATGTGAAAAGATATTTAAATTAATACATGGAGCCAAAGTAGACAGTCAAACCATAGAAGTCAACTATAAGTGTCTCATGGGGTGGTATATAACCCCGGTAAAAATGAGCAAAATACAAAGAGATAAACCCCCTACATGCTGGAGAGGTTGTGGAGGTATAGGCACGATGTCACATATCTGGTGGGATTGTCCCACCATTAAAACATACTGGAAACAGATACTAGCATTGATTAAAAGTATTACAAAAAAAGATATTCCCGAGGACCCATGGGTGGTCCTGTTCCATGGGACAGATATCTCTATAAAGCAGTATAGAAACTCAATAATCCCCATCCTATTAAACGAGGCGAAAAATTTGATCCCCAAGAAGTGGATGGAAGTTGGGAGCCCGCAAATGGGGGAATGGTTTATGAGAGTGAATCGACAGCAAAAGCGGGAGAAGAACGCAGAATGGGGGCATGAAGACGAGGGTAAATTGGGCAAAGGGGAAGATAAATGGTCCTGCTGGATTGATTTTAGAAAGTCATGGAGATATTTCGAAGAGATAACTAGACAATAGAAAGATTTATACGACAAAATAATTAGACTGATAGTAGTGTATAGGACTTTGGGAAGAATCTGCCAGGCGGGGGCGGGGGGGGGGTAGGGGAAGACCGGGGGGGGAGGGAAAATGTACTATGTTTGTATTGAAAAATTTCGAAATAAATAAAGAATTAAAAAAAAAAAAAAACACTCTCGTTTCTCTATATTTAAGAGGTTTATCTCTATGTGAAAGTGGCATAGGAATTAAAAATTGTCCATGGTTGCCAGATTTTATTGAAATGTCCTGTGTTCCCTTGTGCTGTTGCTCTGATCTCCTCCATACCTCTGAGGAGATGTATCTCTTCCAGCCACTCCTTGATTGGTTCTAGCAGAGTAAGGGTTAGGGCTCTATAGTAAATTTGATTTTGGGAGTATTTTTTCACTAGCGCTAAAGTGATTACCATTTTAACGCTAATTAGCGTGATTAGCACTAATATGTGGTCATTTGTACTAATTAGCGCCGCAGCACTATAGTAAATCACCCCCATTGTCTATATTGTAATCATGTGATTGGTATGAGGTACCGAGCATTGTGATCGGCTGTGTCTAGTAAACACAGCGGTCACGGGATTGTGCCGCTGTGTACCCCAGGTGGCACACTATGTTGGCCAGTTTTTGTAGATGTAGAATAATACTATTATTATTACTACTATTATTATCATTATTATTTATATATTATATATATATATATATATATATATATATATATATATATATATATATATATATATATATATATATATATATATATATATATATATTTATATATATATATATATATATATTTATATATATATATATATATATATATATATATATGGATTGTAGTGTTTCTATGCCCGCTAGGATATGAATGACCAATGGGACTCTGAAGGCTGATGTACAGCTGATGTCTACAGTGAGACTGCATTATGGGCAAGGTGAGGCTGCATTATGGGCAAGATGAGGCTGCATTATGGGCAAGGTGAGCCTGCCATTATGGGCACAGTGAGGCTGCGATTATGGGCAAGGTGAGGCTGCGATTATGGGCAAGGTGATTGGTGAGGCTGCGATTATGGACAAGTTGAGGCTGCATTATGGGCAAGGTGAGGCTGCATTATGGGCAAGGTGAGGCTGCGATTATGGGCACAGTGAGGCTGCGATTTTGGGCAAGGTGAGGCTGCAATTATGGGCAAGGTGAGGCTGCATTATGGGCACGGTGAGGCTGAGATTATGGGCACGTTGAGGCTGCAATTATGGGCACGGTAAGGCTGAGTTTATGGGCACGGTGAGGCTGAGTTTATGGGCACGGTGAGGCTGAGTTCATGGGCACGGTGAGGCTGTGTTTATGGGCACGGTGAGGCTGAGATTATGGGCATTGTAATGCTGTGATTATGGGCATGGTAAGGCTGCGATTATGGGCACGGTGAGACTGAAATTATGGGAACGGTGAGGCTGCGATTTATGGGCACGTTGAGGCTGCGATTATGGACACGGTGAGGCTGAGTTTTTGGGCATGGTGAGGCTGAATTTATGGGCACGGTGAGGCTGCGATTATGGGCACAGTGAGGCTGAGTTTATGGGCATGGTAATGCTGTGATTATGGGCATGGTAAGGCTGCGATTATGGGCATGGTAAGGCTGCGATGATGGGCACGGTGAGACTGCATTATGGGCACTGTGAGGCTGAGTTTATAGGCATGGTAATGCTGTGATTATGGGCATGGTAAGGCTGCGATTATGGGCATGGTAAGGCTGCGATTATGGGCACGGTGAGACCGCATTATGGGCACTGTGAGGCTGCGATGATGGGCACGGTGAGGCTGCAATGATGGGCACGGTGAGGCTGCGATGATGGGCACGGTAAAGCTGCAATGATGGGCATGGTAAGGCTGCATTTGATGGGCACTGGTTGCATTGATCTCTTGTACCATGTCTGCAGTCTCTGACCATCTCCTGTATCATGTCTACATATCTTTCCATCTTTGGTATCATGTCCTCAATCTCTAACCACCTCCTGTACCATGTCCGAAGCCTCTGACATCTCCTGTACCATGCCCGCAGCCTCTGCCATCTTGACATCTTCTGTACCATGCCCACAGCCTCTGATATCTCCTGTACCATGCCCGCAGCCTCTGACATCTCCTGTACCATGCCCGCAGCCTCTGACATATCCTGTACCATGCCCGCAGCCTCTGACATCTTCTGTACCATGCCCGCAGCCTCTGACATCTTCTGAATCATGCCCAAAGCCTCTAACATCTCCTGTACCATGCCCACAGCCTCGGACATCTTCTGTATGATGCCCATAGCCTCTGAGATCTCCTGTACCATGCCCACAGCCTCTGACATTTCCTGTACCATGCCCGCAGCCTCTGACATCTCCTGTACCATGCCCGCAGCCTCTGACATCTCCTGTACCATGCCCGCAGCCTCTGAGATCTCTTGTACCATGCCCACAGCCTCTGACATCTCCTGTACCATGCCCGCAGCCTCTGAGATCTCTTGTACCATGCCCGCAGCCTCTGACTTCTCCTGTACCATGCCCGCAGCCTCTGACATCTCCTGTACCATGCCCGCAGCCTCTGACATCTCCTGTACCATGCCTGCAGCCTCTGACATTTACTGTACCATGCCCGCAGCCTCTGACATCTACTGTTTTATAATATGTCGGCAGTCTGGAGAGGAGTCAACAGTGGGAACACCGCCGGGATGGGGGTCATGGGAGAAGTCAGACTTGTGTGGACTGCGGAGAGGAGACTATAGGAAAACCAGAGCCACCAAGCTGGAGCCAACTGACTGAGCCCTGCATGGTGCACCTGAGAGGAGGTCAGTGACAGCACCGCCAGGCCAGTCTGAGGGGGGGGTCATTGATGTAAGGGGGGAGTAAATACAATAATGTAAGGGGGCACTGATATAAAGGTTTCCCCCTTATATCAGTACCCCACCCTCCCTTACCTTAGTGTATTCTTTCTGCGGAAGTTCGTCTCTGGTCATCAGAGTCCCTCCACATTCCCAGAGTTCCAGGTGTCCCCCTTAATGATTGCTCCACTTTTCCCACTTTTAACTGGAATTTGCTGTTATATATATATATCCCTAGCCCTATGTGCTTTCATATCTGTCTTAAGTTTATATAATACGCTCTTTAAATGTGCTTTAAAATGGATGGTTTTCCCTTTTATAAACAAGAAAATAATGATGTTATGCTGTTGGGCTGGTATAATAATGCTATGGGGCTGGTATGAAATTTTTTCCAGGGCTGTTTTTTACTCCCAGTCCGACCCTGCCCACATCTATATCACTACATTCATCCTTCATACTACTATATCACTACACACTAGTGAACATGTGGGGTAGTGGGCAACAAGTAGGTAAAAGGTGATGTCAATAAAGAAATTCTGAAAGGTGCTGGTAGATAGGGCCTGGAGGGCATGTTGCTTGCAATTGCATTATCTAATGACAACGTACGTTTCAGCTCACTTCTGTGGTGGGGATTTTGAAATCCATATTTATATCAAGGAGTTCCAAGGGAACCAGTACAGGGACTTCTATTACCATGCCCTGTGTTGTGCATATATATTTGTGTATGATTTATTAGAACAATAAGTAAGATGGGCCTATTTACTGTTTCTGGTATCTCAAACACACCAACGTGGTTGTCTATCTGCCTAGTAACTAAATTACTCTATTGTCAAAAGTTCCGGAAATGCTAATTTATGCTATATCAAAGAGGGCTGATGGTTGTAAATCAAGAGATGAGTAAACAGGTACTTAGGGTTTCAGACACCGAGGCACCAGCTTTCTGGTGTGAGAAGCATGCTTTGTTGACTGGGCTTGAAATTACAACCAATCAGAATTTTTAGGCAACTCAACCAATGGACATTAGGCTGCCGGGGTAACCAATCAGGATACAATGCACTTCTGAACCAATGAGGTGTTTGATTGGTAGGCGTGGGTTATTCTAACAACATAAAAACCAACAATCTTGTACTGAATTAATGGCGACACTTTTTTACCATGGGCCAGGTCTTGATTTTCGTTTTGGCCCGGCTGCCATTTTGTGTCCGCTGTGTTTGGGTGGAATTGCCATAATATTTGTTTTGAATAATGGAGGATTTAATGGTGTTTTGTAGTTTGTCTGACAACACATTTATGGGACTACCGATAACCGGTAGTAGAGCATGTAAATGTGAGGATTAGTACGCTAGCACACCGGGAGGCCATGTATAATAATCGGAGAACGCCGGGTGCCAGTCCTGTAAAAATAAGATCCGAAAATTAGTGCAAGGGTGCCCTGGAAGCAGGGACACTTCGTTGGAGATAAAAAAAAATGAGGCTCCACACCATTCAGACAGCTGCCTTACACATGAGATCTGGGTTTGGGGCTCCGGACATGAGACCCCTTAAAGTGTGACATATATGATCAGAGGGTACAGTAAGGTGTATTCCTTTGGAAGGTATTTTTGATGTCTGGTGGTACGAGACCCCAGAATAAAAAAAATATATTTTGGAAGTAGTTCAGTTGTGGCTTCAGAAATCTGTAATGGTGAGTGCATTGATAGATGTGTAGTACATGCTTTTGTGATTCTCAGAGGAGGAACTGTTTTTTTTTTTAAGAGTCCTCAGTTTTCGTTCTGTCCCTGCCTGCTCTAAAGAGCTGACTGGGGCAGACTAACGCGGGCTGAGACCTGTTCCAGGTACACCTTGTTCTCTTCGAACAATGTGTACTAAGGATTACTATCAACAGAATGTTAAAAACAAGGTCAAATTTCAAACGTTCTTTCATTCAACGAATGTACATAGATTTTTTGTCTATGTATTCTCGTCTGAGGGTTGATCTGTGTGACCATGGGGCTTGGTACAGTTTGCTTTTGTTCTGTTTCTGCAGTGCTTTTTGCTGTGCGTTTTGATTTTTACACACGTGGTTTTGAACGTAATGGCGTTGAGAAGGCTAGAGTTGGCCTTTTGGGGTGCAGGGGGGAGCAGATAGTCACTACTGTATGGGGTTCATTTTTACTGTAGAACTGTGAAAGCTATATTTTACATTTGTGATTGTTGTTTTTTTTGTACAATAGAGGGCTCATTTTGTTTTTTAATCCCATTGTGTTACTGGCCGATTGATCAATAGTAGTCGATTGATTTTATGGTCGATTAGTTGTCGATTAGTCGATTAGTTGTTTCAGCCCTAGTATGAATCTTTCTCTTTATAAACTGCTAACTGTGGATCGTAAGTTTTGTAATTAGATCTGTAAACACTGGCGATGTTGTAACTACTATAAATCATATTGCAATTAGGTGTGCATCAGATAACTACCTCTTGTACTACAAATACCCATAGGGTCCTGATTATCGAAGTTTGTGCTAAACATTCTTGAGATAACAGAAGTAATAAGCTTTTGTTAAGCATTTCTTTTGGAATATTTCTGAAAAGTCCACGGAGGGGATTGGACTATTATTTGGTTCAGGAAATCTCTAGGCTAATTTTTTGAAGGACTATAGCCAGGACAGAGAATATTGTTCTGGCAAGTAGTGAAAAAAAGGCACCAACGTTGGCAGGGGCGGGGCCTGTTTACCTAATTCTTGTCCAGAGAGTAGCTACCTCTGAAGTAGGCAACCTCTAAAGAGGTTGGGGGATCAGTTCAAGGTCCATCGTCCGTAAAGGATGGGTATAAATATGGGTCTTGGGTTGTGAAATATGCAAGATTAGGATTGCTGGACTGACAGAATTTATTCTAAAAGAGGTACTTTTAAGCTAAAAACTTGGGAAGCCCTGTGGTACAATCACCGTGGGAAGATGACACGAACAAACGAAAGAGATTCATGGAGCGCATGGATGGTAGAATCCATGCATAGAACTGATGATGTGAATATTTTCACGGTGGGAGGTAAGGAGAAAACGCACCAAATGCTGAGAAGTAGGGACAAACAGGGACAGCCAATAGAGCCACATTCCCAAAGTAGTGACGGTGATGATCAGGGGAACAGCCTCCACACCTAAGGTATGTACCAACAATGCTACTAATCCAGTTGTCACCAACAATGTTTCATTCCTGGTGTTTTTGCAAGAATAAATCCCTGGAAGGTGAGCGTTTTCTTTTTTTTAACAAATTGCCCCCATACAGGCGGGGAAGAGGCTAATGACATGGGATGGATTTCTGAGAGAATTTCAACCTTACCAAACAGAGGTTATGGGTTTAATAAGAAGCCCAGGTTATTATAGAAGACATGCTGAAATGTGTGATGTCTAGAGGTCATCTTTGACCTAGCTAATTGTGTTTTTCTTGTGTGTGTGTGTGGAATTGAAATATGTTGTCTCGTGTGATGTCTCAGCTGCTGACAGCCCACCCGAATGACCCCCCTTCTTTCTGACCAGGTCAGTGAGAGTGTAAAGCATACTGTATTGACATGCAAATTACCAGAGCCAAGATAACAATATGTAATAATGAATTGAAAGGTGCTTTACTAAACTGAGTTTGTTTTCCAGAAAAGACAGTTCTGCGAAAGGTTTGTGGTGAGGTATTTATAATTTGTTGATAAATGGTACCGTTAAAAGATTTATCGCGCGTTGATAATTTTTTTTTCTCACCATGGTGAATATTTTTTTTGGGGAATTATTGGTATACCATAAAACAAAAATCCACGTGGTATTAATATGTATTAAGTAATACATATTAATAATATGTTGAGCTCAACAATTTTTGCTATTTTAAAATAAGGTGCACTGTTTGTGTAATGTAATGTATATTTGTTTCATATGCTAATGTCTTGTTACAGATATTTAACCATTGTTTTTTTTTCAGGCGAAAAATTTAATGTTTATTACTAAATGTTATTGGTGTTTTATTCCTCAGATGCGATAATTGGGTTTTTATGGCTTTCAGAAATCATAGACAATTTTTTATTTTTCCTGGTTTCAGCACCATTATCTGGTTTGTGCTTCTATTTGTCAGCCCATTCGGCTGTGTTTTGGACTACCTAAGTGTGTGTGGTATTTTCTGATCCAACCTATATGAAGCTCTGGTATGAACGAGTTTCTTTGCTCCACTGATTAGCCATGTTGATACTTGTAGTTAGCTATTACATGTTATCTCACTAGACTTGTGTTTAAGATTGCTTCACCCCCCCTATGGTTATTGTAATTAGTTACCTGGCTGTTCCAGCTCTGCTCATTGCCTCAGGCTAAGGTATGTTAATGTCCCTTAGCAATCTGTGTGTCCCCAAGTGTACAGTTCCAGCCTGCTTCCTGCCCAGTGTCACTGTTTTTACGTGACGATTTGTTATGAAATGTCTAATGTGTCTGTGGCATATCTGTCGCTAATATCTGGGGGTTTCAAGGCACACAGGTCGGCTCGAATTGTACCCCCTACTGTTCAGTGTTCTCAGTGCTGCAAGGGATTTTTCTTTGCCCTTTGGCCAGTGATGTTTGGTAGCAGAAGTTCCTCGAGTTGGACACACATTATGCAATTTTTATCTTATTTTTTCAATTTCCTTTAGATTTATCTGCAGATGTGAAGTATGAGGGCCTGCCGGATTGCATACAAGTTGAAAGTGTATAGGTCTGGCCTCGTATTGTATAGTTTTGGTTGAGTCTGGAGAAAAAGCTGTGCAGGAAAATTGTATGGGGTGTTCCCAGCTCTTGGCTGTTCCAAGGGCCCTCACTTCTGATATATGTATAGGCATGCCGTATTCTCCTCAGTTAAAACCCATAGGGGTCCTTCCTGTCCTAGACCCCTTGTGTACCTTTCTGTGTCCTGCATGCCAGGAAGCCCAGTGCCCCAGTGATACGCTATGCCCCTGTCATTCATGTGAGTCCTGTCTGAATAGTATAGGCAGTTTATTTTGTATGGGTGAAGGATAACGTGGTCTGATTACCGAATTGATAAAGGAGGGAGAAGGTGTGCAGCCTCTATAAAGAATCGAGTGTACCTGTTGGCAGGTGGTTTTCAATCCGGGTTTTCAGACTATTTCCCATACTTAGGATAAAGAGAGGCTAAGGGAGACTGCCATTGGAGCTGGAGGGGGGCCACCGGGTACCTTGAAACACTATGGAGCGGGAGATACTATAGACCACCTTGGGAGGCCTTGTGCTACATATTTATGGTCTAGAGCCCTACGGACGATATGAGTAACGATGACACACAGGAACAACACAAAACTTACCAACATGAAATAGACCCGAAAGCGTGCCTTGGTCTACCGTATGGTACACCAAACATAAGGGGGCATACCCTAGATAAGGAATGATAAAATAAGTAGTTATGGAATAATGTGAAATGAGTATTCGGTCTGGGGTAAGAATACTTGGAAGAGGCTTTTAAAAAAGGGGGGGTGGGTGGGTATCTCGCACAGGAAACCGACAAAGACCGGCGGCCTTTGGGCTGCTTAAATACCCTCCGGGCTCCTCCCATAACTTCAGGCCGGTACCCGGCCTTCCAATTTATGGTCTAGAGCCCTACGGACGATATGAGTAACGATGACACACAGGAACAACACAAAACTTACTAACATGAAATAGACCCGAAAGCGTGCCTTGGTCTACCGTATGGTACACCAAAATAAGGGGGCAAAAACTTTCAGGTAGGGGATAATTATTTATTAAAGGTAAATGTCACTGAGTAAGTAGGGCAAAGGCCTGAGCCATCTCCAACTGTGGGTTAGGTATGTAGCGAGAGAAGCAGGCCGACTTCCACCGACCTAGTTTCTTGATCACATGGTCCGGAACCCCCTGTCTTGAGGCCGTCGTGGCCGCCCCGATCCGGAATGAATGCCCGGAGTACTGGCTGGGGTCCAATTGAAGATTGCCGAGAAGGACCCGGACATGTTCCACAAACTGTGACGAGTTGAGGGGTTTAACTGGAAAGGGTAAACGCGGACTGGAACCTGGGCGGTCGGATAGCAGTGCCGTCAACCTGTTTAACACAGTAACTGGGCACCAGTTGTTGTGGGTCCTGTACAGGTGTATATCTGCTCCGGAACCTCGCTGCTGAGTTTTAGACATCGCCAAGTGAAGAACATAGTGATCCTGGTGGCGGCAGAGGTTACTTTTATGTAAGACTGGACCTGCTGGGTGGCTGCGAGTGAACTCGCTGGGCCGTAGAAACCCATAAAACGCCATGTGTATCGCAGCCTGCAGGACGGTGCTGAGGAGGAGACCAAAAGGGGACCTATCCAGGATGTCAGACATCCCCTTAAAGATCTCCCCAGTGATAGGCAGCCGCTTAGGGCTGACTGGCGGCTGGTGTTTCTGAACTCCACGCAGTAGAGCCCTCACTGCGTGGCAGGAGAACACTGAAGGCCTCGCGGGGTCTTGAAGTGACAAGTAGTGCTGCACCCCGGCCACGTACTGGCGTATCGTGCTGTGTGACAGTGCCAAGTGAGAATGGCAATACGCGATAAACGCCAGAACCTGCTTGATGCTGGAAGATTCACGGGGGCGTTGGGGCAGGAACTTATTAAAAGCCCTCCAGGCCGTCCGGTAGGCCCGCCGGGTGTTGCGGGCGAGCGAAGAGTTGATGATGCTAGTAGCTGACTGTAAATGTGGGGCTAGTCCAAGGTCAGCTGTGACCAATCCGGGATAGTGGCTGAGAGATGGTAGGCTCCCGGCATCTGTTCAAAGAAAGAAATAAAGTTAAAACGGGAGAGTGCGTCCGCTGCTGAGTTAAACTTCCCTGGAATGAACGAGCAGTAAACATTAAACTGATGTTGTAGGGATAGCTGGACCAGTCTGCGGAGGAAGGACATGACGGGCCCGGATTTAGACCTGCCCTTGCTGATGATGTCGGCTGTGGCTTGATTGTCTGTCGTAAAAGCCACAGTCTGTCCAGACTAATGGTGACCCCACAGGTGCGCGGCTGCTACGATGGGGAACAGCTCAAAGAGGGCTGACGTGGTAGTGAAGCCCGGTGTGGCTAGTGCCTGAGGAGGCCAAGGGGCGGCGAACCACAAATGGCCAAAAATGGCGGCACATCCTGTGGATGCTGCCGCATCTGTCACCACCTGAGGTGACAGCGAGGACACTACTGGGATGAAAAGGGACACACCGTTCCAACTACTGAGAAAGTCTTCCCACATGGCCAGATCTGCCCTGGCTGCTGAATCCAGCCTGATGACCTGGTCTGGGTCCTGAGTGTAGGACAGGAAAACCAGCAGCCGGGACACAAAGGAGCGGCCCTGGGGGATGATCCTCATGGCAAAATTTAACATCCCGAGGAGAGACTGAAGTTGCTTCTGAGTACATCCCCCCACCCGAGTGAACTCTTGTAGAACCGACCTGATACGGTCCAACTTGTCTGCGGGAAGGCTGGCCTGCATGGCTAGAGTGTCAAGGTCAACGCCTAAGAACGTGATCTTGTGCGCCGGGCCGTCAACCTTGTGTTCCGCTATGGGGACGTTCAGATTGTTGAAAACCGTCCTCAACTTTCCAAGGTCCCCTGGGGGAGCCCCGGGTGGTTCAATCAAAAGGAAGTCATCCAAATAGTGGATGACCTCGTGGCACTTTGCCTCGTGGAGAAGGATCCATGCCAGGGTCTCCGCAAACCTATCGAACAACCACGGACTTCTCTTAGACCCGAAGGTCAACTTGGTTGCGAAATAATATCGCTCCCTCCACTTGATGCCGTGCCAGCACCACAGGGAGGGATGTATAGGCAGCAGCTTGAAGGCGTCAGATATGTCCGCGTTCGAGAGCCAGGCCCCCACCCCAGCCCTGAGTATGGCCTGGATAGCCATATCTACCAAAGCGTACTTCAGTGAGAACTCCTCGGAGGGAATGAGCGAGTTGAGACTGGGAACGACGGAAGAATGAGGCGCTGACAGATCATACACCAGACGTTTTTTATTTGAAAATTTTCCCTGTACAAGCCCGATAGGGCTAACCCTCCAGATACTAAAGGGGGACTGACTGAACGGGCCTATCATAAAGTCCCGATCCAACTCCGTCTGAAGAAGGACGTCGATGGCTGGCTCATCTGTTGCTGCTGAGCGCAAGTTCCGACATTCGTGGGTGGTGTGGGGCAGGGTGATGAGCCCGGTATGAAACCCATCGGTGAAACCTCGGATGAGGTAGCTGGCGAGTGACGGAGTGGGGTGTGAGGTCAAGTAAACATCGAGCCAAAGGACATTGACCCGGCTTAGTCACGGTTTCTTCTGCTTGACCTCACACAGGACCCTGGGGTGCACCCTCTGGCATAGGGTGCAAACGTGCAAGAGCCGGCACTGGCTGAAATTGCAGGAGCCGTAGTTGAAGTTATTGCAAATGGCGGCTCCCCCAACCATCCGCACCGGACGTCCCAACTTGTCCACCTTCTGCCCTTGGGCCGGGGCCTGCTGAGCCTGACTCGTGCTGGTAGAGGCCGTGCTAGCTGTCGGGTGGACAGAGACTATGTTGGCACACCAGACCGCGGTGTGGGATGCTGACTGACAGACAGCACATAGTGGGGACCGTAGACCCGCAAAGTGGCGGCAGAACAACTCGGTGTCCACTACACTCCAGTCCGTTGTCAAATGGAACTGTAAGAATCTGGCCGCGGCTTTGGCCGAGAAGGACCGATGATAATCGTAGAACGCTGAACCACCGTACTTGTGGCCCAGGTCTACGATTAAATGGAGGTAGAGGTCCAGTTCCTCCCGCCTGCCCGGGGAGGCTGAGCACAGCACGTCCCTGAACATGCCGAAAGCGAGCGTGAACTCAGGCACCGTGAGCTTTCTGTTGAGCCTCGGATCCTTTGCCTTCAAAACCACCGAGACGTCCCCCCAGGTGTAGGCCTTGTTCTCCGCCAAATCATGGACCGAGATCATGAGTGAGGCCAGGTTAACGTCTCTGCCCTCTAAAATGTCCTTCCTTACGCTGGGTGGCACCAGGTGGGAAGGATGAATGGTAGTTGTGGCAAGCTCACTACCTGCGGCCGGCGCACTGATGGCTGGGACCACCGCAGGGACCGGAACCGTGGCGGCCGGGCTGGTCTCTAGACGTGTCACCCTGTCCTGGACCTCAATGATCGAGGAAGACAGGGAAGATACGAGGGCGTGTAGCTGAGCGACGGCGGTTGAGATGGATTCCAGGGACTCCTGCTGGCTGCTGGAACCGGCTGCAGCCGGTGGTGGGAAGAGGAGCCTGAATAGCTCCGCCTTCCTGGCCGCGGACGAGAAGGGTATCCCTCTGCGCCTCAGCTCGGCGGACAGCCTGGGAATTGTCCATGCCCTAAGGGACTGGACACTGCCAGCCTCGGAGGCTGACGCCGGAGATAGCGGGGTGGTGAGGTCATCGCTGCCGACTGACGACATGGCGGCTGCCAAGACCCGTTGCTTAGTTGACTGGTCACTTGTCTGCCGGCTGGGCCTATAAAGAGGTGACAAGAAATGAGTTTGGACGTGTAACCTATGGTATACGTACCTGCCATGAAAATGCAGGAGCCCCCCCCCCGCCCCCCCCCCCCCCCCCCCCCGGCGTCTATTTCTTTTTTTTTTTTTTGTTTTTTTACCAGCTGGAACCCTGATCAAGCTGGTGCAGGTGGACCTACTGAATCCGACTGACCTGAGAGAGTGTGAGAGAAAGTACCTATTTAAGAGCCTGAAACTGCTGCCGTCCTGAGCGACGGTACCAAATGTTGATGATAACAACAGGCGATAGTGACTTAAGTCGACTGACGTGACAGCTGTGGAATCAAATGACAGACAACAACACGAATAACTGAAATGACATGTTGCCTTAACTGAAATGAACATCCCGTGACAGGGCCCGGCCCGGTCGTACCGTATGGGGGTGACTGTGAGCCGGACTCTGGAGCACGTACAGAAATGAGACAACCGTGAAATGAGGCCAACTGCCTGGGTACGCTGGGGCGGAACTGTGACATACTGGCTGCCACCGGGTTCGACTCCAAGTGCTACAGCATGCGTTGAAACGCTAGCACTCGAGTGACAGTGACCTCGATCATCATGCCACTGTCTAGTGACTGAACCCCTTTTTTTTTTTTTTTTTTTTTTTTTACTGAAATGCGGCCGGCCTAGGGCACGCCGGCGCGAATTCGTACAGGGAAGTGACTAAATTAACGCCGGGGCGTGGTAAGGTGACACAGAAATGACATAACATGACAAGGACAAGAATCAAAAAGGGTTTATTTTTATTTTTATTTTTATATTTTTGTTGTGTTTTTTTATTTTTTATTATGCGATTCTGTCCCTGGCGCATGTATTGAAATGAGGCCGGCCTAGGGCACGCCGACACGAATTAGTGCTGGGAAGTGACTGCATTCATGCCGGGCGTGGTAAGGTGAGACAGAAATGACAAACCATGACAAGGGCAAGAATCAAGAGTGAACGCAACCTATGATGCGATTCCGCCCTTGGCGCATGTATCGTGCGTCTGGATTGCCCCGATCGGAGCATCTAATGGATGCGACCGGACCCACCCAGAGGTATAGTGACCGAAATGAAACCATGACAAAGACTAGATTTCAACAAACCGAGCAATTTGTCACTGAATCTATCTCTGGAGCATGTATCGAAAGGAGGCCGAGCGGCTAGGCGAACCAGTGCGAATCGATGCATCCCGGATGCGACCGGATTCAGACCGATACGTGGCCAATGACCGAATCATGCCAAAGACTAGACTCGAGCCCGCATCCGTACGAGCGGTGGGCCAATCTCTGAACATGTATGGTAATGCGGCCGTAACCTGGGTACCCTGAAACAAATCCGTGCCTGAGTGCGACATGACTTGAATCTGAGTGCGACCAGGATCGAAATGATGGCATGAACGCCCTGTTTAAATGATGCAAAATGACTTAGCATGACCGAATGGCCTGATACGTTAGCCATGTTTGAAATGACGAAATGATTGCCATGCTAATACAATGAAATGTTTCGACACGGTCGAAGTAATTCGTGCAATTAACATGCCAACAGTGACTCGGAACGTAACCAGTGATCCGGCATGCTGCTGGTATAACTGATTTGACCGATTTGACCTGACACGATCGCTGCGTGTGAGTGCGAACGGCACCCGTGAGCGAGCTACGTTTGAACGATTCAAAACCTGCGTACTCCGACCGCGTAAGGGGAACCCTTGAGTGCCGGATGCGGCATCGGTCGGGGTGTCATGGCGGGCGGCCCTGAATGTGCGTGCCACTAGGTGGCTCCCGATCGTGTACAACCAAAAACGTGCGTGTAGCTGTATGGTGTTTTCGAGACAAGCGGTGCGTGGTTCGTGAGCTACGCAGACCACAGTTTAGTGACATGATAAGCAGTGCATGGGAACGTAAAACATGGGAGCCGAAGCCCTACCTGCGACAGCCGAACCAGACTCTTTGTACGGAACTGCGACTCGGCGACACGAGTGCGACACGAAGGGACAACACGACTTATGAACACGGAACGCGGGACTGCAACGACACAAGGAGACGGACAGACGAAACGGAGCTCACGAACCGGCACCAACAGCGCTTGTCTCGAACGAGTCGGTCCTAGATGTCTGACGTATCAGATATCTCGCACAGGAAACCGACAAAGACCGGCGGCCTTTGGGCTGCTTAAATACCCTCCGGGCTCCTCCCATAACTTCAGGCCGGTACCCGGCCTTCCAATATATATATATATATATATATATATATATATATATATATATATATATATATGTTCAGCTATGCATGTTTGTTTACTGTACTTTTACATTTAGGTTTATTTATTTTGGAGGTATGGCCTTAGACCTTGTACAAAACAAGTGATTTGTTTGTTCCACCGTCTTTGCACGTGAATTTGTTCCACCGTGCTTGCACATGAATTTCTGCTGTCCAACACCCCACGCTTTGTTTGAATCAACAGAAGGGGCAGTAAAAAATTGGGCAATCCACCTTCTCTTTCTCTTCCTGTTTAGCCTATGTGGGGTGGATACACTTTTCTTAGAGTGGAAGGGAGGAGACGGTGAAGCTGGTGTACCTTTGCCAGCTCTCATGAACAAGTTGGCTGCCTGAAATCATAAACCAATGAAAGGAAGGGGAGACTAGTGGGGATAATTGCGGGTATCTTGCCACACAATGAACCTAAGCACTGCTCACAGAAAATGTCTTTATTTTCACAGCTACTGTTTTTTGACAGCAAAAGTTTGTTGCTTAATGTACTGTATTATTAGCTGGCACATTCTAGAAGAAAAAAAAATGGTGATCTTTAACTCTTTTAATTCCAAAAACTTCCATTGGAAGTTCAGATCTAGGGAATCCAGCATTATGTGTAGTTAAGAAGCAAAGATTAGTCGCTGCAGAATGAAATAAAACATTCAGGAAAATAATGTTTTTCATTTGAAAAAGTGTTGCCATAAACTACAATACTTACTGCA